>VXBR01003158.1:119114-156303 GCA_013400215.1 Cisticola juncidis | reverse complement strand
CTCGCGCCGCTCGAGAAGAACGCGCCGGGCACGGCCCGGTGGGTGAGCGCTTCCCGGCTGTGTCGCGGGATGCTCGCTCCGGCTCTGCCCCGCGCAGCGGGTGCGGTGCTCCCTCGGCGCTCCGGGTGCCTGGGCGCGCCGGGCGCGCTCTGCCCCGCTGCGGACAGCCCTGGCTCCAGCGGGATGTGTCCGGTCCCGGCCTCCTCAGTACCAGAAAAACGAGGGGCCACTGGACAGGGTCCGGTGCAGGCCACGAAGATGATGAGGGGGCTCTGGAGCATCTCTCGTATGAAGAGAGACTGCGGGATCTGGGCCTGTTTAGTCTGGAGAAGAGAAGACTGATGTCATCAATGCATATAAATATCTCAAAAGTTGGTGCCAAGAGGATGGTGGCAGAGTTTTTGGTGGTGCTCAGCAACAGGATATGGATAAATAGCCATAAGCAAAAAACAAGAAGTTTCACCTCAACATGAGGAAGAACTTTATGTTAACGGTGGCAGAGCACTGGAACAGCTGCCCAGGGAGGTTGTGGAGTCTCCCTCTCTGGAGGCATTTGAAACCCAGGTGACCATGGTCCTGTGTCACCTGCTCCAGGTGGCAGGGAGGCGGGACTGGATCATCTCCAGCTCTGCTGTTCAAACTGAACAGTTCTGTGATTCTGTGAATGTAGCCAGACCATCTTTTGGGACAGTCACAAATTTTCTTGTCACCATCTTGCTTGTTGTGAGGTATATCAGTATCGTTCCTTGGGTTATTTCTGTGAAAAGTCTTTCAGATGTGCTCCCTTGATGCTGCTCTGGTGCTCACAGACTTTGAACAGAGCTGTCTCAGCACACTGACTCACCAGAATTTGCTTACTACTGGAGTAGTTTTCTTCCTGGGTTGAACACCAGTGTCAGAGGCCTGCCTGCCTCCTTCATCTGGGCTGCTCTTGCAGTTATACAGGTGTTTGCTAGCACAAGGAAGGAAAATGTGTGGAAGTAAAGAGTCAAGTGCCAAAGGTGGACAGGAGACCTTTAGCAGTAGTGCTGGCTTAATACACACAGGGAATTGAAATATAGGGAAAGTAATGCTGCTGCTCACGTACACACAAAGTAGCAAATGATGGTATTTGAAATAACAGTGCTGTAAAGGTATTGCTAGGGTATTGCTCTCACTAAATCCTGTAAAACTGTAGCAGTTCTTTGTTTTATTTGTGTTTAATTATCAGTTTGTTGACATATAAGGTTTTTTAGCTTTTGCTTTTCCTTTTAAAATTATAATAGAAGCATAAATTACTGAGAACTTGCCAAGGGAAGAAGGATCTCCTCATAACTGCTATGTGTACAAGAGATTAGTTGGTTTGTTGGGTTTTTTCTCTATCCAGTCTTAAAAAGAAACCAGCTAGCACCTCCATTATAAACATGGCAGTGGAAACATGAGTTTAAGCAATCTCCTCATGGAAAAAACCAAAACAAGCCCCAAAACCTTAACTGTGTAATATAAAATTCTCATGCACGTGTCACTGTAGGCGTTGCTGATTTGTGCCCCTTGCCCGTTCTGATCTGCTGCACACAGTTGTTCGTGTGGTGTCTCACTGAGCAGAACGTGGAGCAACGGGAAGGGAATGGTGCGCGTTGGTTGAGGGAATCATGGTTGCCTTGGGAACTATTTTGTGACTATAGACGGTTAATTTGTGGTAGAAGAACACCTGGTAACTTCCTTGTAACCATTGGAAAAAAGACTGGATACTTACGCTGGTTATGTATTCTTCATTTGATAAGGAGTGAGGTTGGGGTTTTTCCTTGTTAGGGTTTACAGTTGATATTGTACTTGACAAACCTAGAGCCATGGTCCTCTGGGAAGCAGCAAGCTGCCTCCATGGCTTGTCTTATGTGGGGATTATTTTATCTGTGTTCCACATACATATTTTGTTACTGTGTTAAAGCTGTTTGCTTTCACTCTGCTATTACATACGCAAACATGGTGAGTTTGCAGTCTTAGATGATTAATTTTTCCACTTACCCTTGTTAATCATAGCTTCCTCATGGTTCATCATTTTCTGGTTTCATGACACGCATTTTGTTAAAGCATCTCTAGCTCAGTAAGATTAAACAAAAGCCTCTCTGTTGGAAAAACACAGTGCCAGGTGATTTTGTAATTCTTTGCTTTATGACAAAACAAACTTTTCAATTTTAGAGACAAAACATGGAGTGTCAGAGAGAGTAAGAAAATGGGGAATGCCTAAAATGAATGACACTTATTTTCCCCATTACTGAAAAAAATAGCAAAATTGAAGAATGGCAGTTAATTAGGAGAATTGTAGTACAGCAAGTTCACCTATGTGCAGTTGTGCTCTTTCATTTGACAATATGCCAGCAGAGCAGGGTGAATCTTGATAATGCATACGCTTCTGTGGAGGCTTTTCTAACAAATGAATGAAGGCGTGTCTCGTGTCAGTAGTTTCCTAAGAACTGCATTTCCTACTTTTTTGTGCTGTTTTTCACGAATTTCAGTTGCCTGGAATAGTTGATGTGCTTGTTTGTATTTGTCAAAAAGGGATGAGAGCAAACAAAGAGATTACCTAGCTTGGTTTTTAGTTTGTTTTACTTATAAAATGACCCAGTAAAAGGATTTGTTTCTCTAATATTTATTTGTTTTCCCCTTGAAATCAACTTGGGCTAACAAGTGACCTTCACTTTCTAAACTGTAACTTGATTCTGCTTTGCGTGGGTAGGTGTCCTAAATCCCTTGCACTAGCAAACAGTCAAGAATCTCTGGGAACTATGAACCTTGTGCATTGATCTTTTCCTAAAATAAGTTGTCTTTTTGCTGGGAGAAGGCCTGAACCATTAAATGACCAGTGTTTTTCCATTTGCAGAGATTAGTTTTGGTGCCAGTGCTGTGAACTGGCTACCCTGGAATGACCAGCAAGGCTGTAGTACGTCTTGCACTCAATAATGTTGGCAGTTTGTCACTCCTGTTTCTTGTGGACAAAAAAATGTGTATTTCCCCAGGAGAAAATAGGCAAGAGGGAGGCTACTGAATTTTTACCATTGCTGCTGGAATGCTTGGGAAGAATAAAAGCTCATTCTTCGTTGAACAGTAAGGTGAGTTTTGATGTTATGTCAGCAAAAAGAAATAGGATGAATAAAAGGTTTTGACAAGTTAGATGTCCTGGATTCTTTACAAGAATTCTTAAAGACATTAATAAATGCAGATGCTATAGAATTTTGCAGAAGGACATCCCATAGCTATTTTCAAGTTCTGTTGCTGCTGCTGGGTTGGTTTCAGTAGACTCCAGTTTGGCACAGAGCTGTTTGGGTGTGTGTCCTGGACTGTAGGAGGATTTACAGAGTGACAGCCTCTGTGGATTCAGGTGTGTGCAGCTCTCTGTGGGTGCTGTTCACTGTGTGGTGATGAACTGGGGCAGGTGAGTCACAGAGAGCCTGCCAAGCTGCAGGTCAGCTCCAGGCTCCTGTCATATGTTAATCACAGAATTATGGACTGACAGCTGGCAAAAGCTTCTTGTATATACAAACTGCTTTTAGATGTAGTAAAGAGCTAGATCATGCTACTTAAAAAAAGCCAAATAACTTTCTCCATGGAAAAATACAATTAAGGCTTTGCAAACTATTGTTTCTTCACTTAATAATTCTGAGAAAGAGATGAACATTCTGGATCTGACTCAACTCAGTGTAGTGGTGATTTGTCCGACTGGTGGTTGAGCGTGTTTGCCATGAAAATCAAATTTGGAAGGGTATGCTGTAAGGACAGATTTGGGGCTTTTTCTCAAAGCCTGGTGCTTGTTTAGGTTGGTTATTAGGAAAGGGTTCTTCCCCCAGAGAATGACTGGGCCCTGGAATAGACTTCCCAGTGAGGAGCACAGAGGATGCATGCAAAGAATTCTTCTTCCTATGTGGCCTTGGCATATTGTGTGGAATAAAGCCTCTCCAGAGATAGAACAAGATACACTGTTGATACCTTGCCCTGTCACTCTCAGCATTTTGAAAACAAAGGTTGTAAGAGATACAGTGTAGTCCTAGTCACCCAAATGCTTCTTTCTGACTAGTCCTGTCTGTAAGCTTTTGGGGGTTTTTGAAGTGTTTATCCAAAGCTGTTGGTTTTCTCACCTACAGCCAATGAAACTTAGGAGTTTGTGTTTCAGAAGCTCTTCAGCTTCAGATGAGACTTCAGAGGTCTGAGCAGCCTGCATTTGAAGTGACCCACATGTATTGGAGCAGGGATGAAGATTCCAGAGAAATTCCTGTTTCTCCTGTTGAATTGATCTCAACTCAAAATCTTAAGTGGAATTTCATTCCATAAAGGTCAGTCAGCTACTGCACAGTCAAAACTGTTTTAAGTGCATTTTCTGAAGAGGAATGCAGAGGTGCTTTATCTAGAGACTGATGTTGGAAGGAGGTGTCAGTAGTGGTTTTTCTGAAGGAAGGAATCTGAATGAAGTCCTGGTTTGCCTGCAAGTGAGCTATTTTTCTTCAGCTCAGCCCTTCTGCAAGTAAATATATTCTGTACTTGTGGAGTGTTGTCATGTTTAAAGCTGGTAGAGCTGCTGAGATCTGCAGGTAGAAGCATGCTTTTCTGCAAACCACTGCACAGTAACTGTTCGGGCCATCTTTATTTTTGTTTTAATGCTCCACTCAAGTCAAAAATGAAGAAAGCCGACCCGGATAAGTTTAAAGAGCAGTAGTGGCCATAGCAGCTTTCACTGCTGTTCAAATCTTGACAGCACTACCTTTAAAGCATTGTGCTTTATTGTCTTAAGGTTTTTCTCTGGTTTTCATCTCTGTGGTGTTGTAACTTTGAAAAGGATCGTGATTGCATAAGACACATAAGGAATTAAGCTTTTAGGGCAAAATTTTCTATGCCATTTTTCCATATTTTTTTGAAAGTACATACTTCACTGAAATCAGTGTCATGTCGGGGCGAGCGTGTTTCAGTTAGAATAAACTTCATTTATTGTTCCTCACAGCTGAGCAGTGCTGGTGTAGTATAGATGAAATGCTCTTGCATCATCATTGTGCTTCCCAGTTAGGAAAGTCTCAGTAAAACTGGTAGGTTACAATTCTGTTGTGATGAGCTCTTGTTCATAAATACAGCTCTAAAATGTACTCTTGCTGAAATTGCTGGCAGCAAGCCTGATCTTAAAGGTGTGCAATATGATAACACCTGCTCAAAGTCTGTGGGGAACTCGATATCCACCCTATGGTGGTAATTTTCCCACTTGCTGTTCAGAGCGTTCTTGGTGTGATATTGTTGTGTCTTCTGAATTCTTCTGTAGCCTGACATTCAAGAGGTGTCTGGAGTTTGGAAAGCAAGACCTTTATTTCAAGCTACATATAGAAGACAAAAATCTTCATTTTTTTGGGGCCTAGTGATAAGTACTGTTCACATTTCTGGTTTGTTTGGTTTTTGATTTTTTTATCAGTCAAACTAGGTTCACTACATGTTTTTTCAATGTAACTTTAGATTTGTAATGCCTTGCCATTGGCCTACTAAAGACTGCAGAAAACTAAATTACCTGAAGTTATTTTAGTTTTTTTTTCCTTTTGGTCTCACCCCAAAGTTTGTATGGAACGTAAAGTTAGAAGCACTTGATTAAATGTAAAGACCCTGGAATGTACAACCCCAAAATTTGGATACTTCACTGTAGGGAACACCTTCAGAATGTATTTAGTGGTTGTATCACCTGTACAGTTCTGTGTTTTAGCTTTTGTGCTATGCTGTGTTTTGAAAATAACTGAAACTGGTATGCAAACCAAGGGAAGGGTGAAGGGGAATGTTCTTATTTTTAGTTTCTATTTTATTTTTAGTTTGCCTGAATCTCTGCTGGAAAGTAGAACATTGTTTCCTGTTACAGAAGGCAGTCTGAACTGCTTTGAAGTATTCTGCTGCACAGAATGTTATTTCTAGTACTTTCCTGGAAAGTTTCTGTGAGGTGTGTGGTAAACAAGCAGTGTTTAACACTTTAACTAATGACTCTGAGTGAGTGCTTGGAGTCTTGTTGTGTTTTGTTCAGTAATACTGCTCAGTACCTCTCAAAAGCTGGAATGTTCTTCCTTAATAATCTTCTTTTGTAATAGATGGTATATTTGGGCAATGTAGTTTTTTCTTGTGGTGGAAAGGGGGTTGTTCAATCCAGAGCTAGATATCCCACTGTTTTGAAATGCTGGTTTTCTAGGAAACAATGCACTCACTTGTACCTGTAGCATAATTCAACCATTTGTAATTTGTGTGACATGCTGCTTTTTTCCAAAACTTAGTTGTAGCTTTTTTCCTTTTTCTCTCCACCTTCCATTTTGCTTGAAAAGCTCTGACTTGTGGGGATTTTTGGTTATATACTCTTTCTAAGGTCCTTGTTAGTTTAATTGTAAAAATTGCTTTTGTAGTTGGTGTGTGTAATTGAATTTCTGTGGTAGCATGCTGAGATTCCTTCTATGTGAGAAATAGTTTTGATGGGAAGAGAACAGCTATAGGTCACAGGATAGCTGAGTCTTAAAGTATATTTGTAGCAGCTGTTTTGGTGAAGGAAAAAGATGCAGTTGTGTAAAACACTTCTCTTTTGAAGACAGTAAGATGAATATTTTTGAAAACTTAAATTATTTTCTTTACAGCATGTCTGCAAAGAACATAATCTCTTTCTTCCTCTGTGTATTGGGTTTTTTTGGGCAGAGGGGTTGCTCATTGTGTTTTAAGTGTCCTTGTCAATATTTTGTGCTATTATTAATTAATTATAGTGACATGGACAGCTTAGTAACTGTTTCATGGTTGAATAATTGCAACATGCTTTTATTCCCCTCCATTCCAAGAGCAGGAAGATTAGGAAGAGGAATCAGAGTGTGTGAATGAATTGCTCCTGCAATACAGTGTTTCCACTGGGTTGTGCTTAAATTGTTGCAGCTTCCAGCTGCTGGCAGAGTCAGGCAAGGGCTGTGGTTGGAAGGGAGCTCTGGATATCATCCAGTCCAGCTGAACCTGGGCAGGCTGGAGGTGTCTGTGTCTAGGGGGTTTCTGCAGAAAGGGACCCTCCCCAGCCTTTCCAGCAGCAGTCCCAGGCAGTGACCCTGCTGTTCCTGACTCACCCCAGGACACCAGAACCCTTCCTGGCCAGAGGGGCACACGCTGCTGCCTTGCATGGACCTTCTCCCCTGGAATTCCCAGCGCTTCTCCACAGAGCTGCTTTCCATCAGGGTGTGGGATTATTCCTCACCAAGTGCACTTCCTTGTGATGAATTTCACCAGGTTCCTCTCTGTCCAAGCCTCACTGAATTGGAGCACAACCTCTTGATGAATCAGCCGTGCCTCTTAGTGTTGAATCATCCACAAACTGGCCGAGGATGCTCTCTGTCCTTTCATCCAGGTCATTTAACAAGTTGTGCATTATTCAGTACTCCAAGCATAACTACTGAAGTGAAGGAAACTTTCAAGGTTTTAAATAGCTAAAACTATTCTCTACTCTTTCTTGACAATCTCAAGGCTGTTAGGATCTTATAAGAGTCTGGCATGCATTTACTGTTGGTAATCGCTTTAGTAGAGGAGCTGGGAAAATGGAAACTGTATAAAAGCATTAGTAAAAAATAAACAGCTGAACTGTTGAGAAATCCTGGCTAGATACCAAGAAGAAAAAAATCTGCAGGGATGTTCAAGTTGCCTTTGACAGCAGCCTCTGGTATAGCCAGGGTGAAATTTTCGTTGTTGCCTTTCATGTATCTGTTCCAGTCATGTCCAATATGCAGTGGGGAAATTAAACAAGTAGGTTGTGTTATGGTTCTTTCTTGCTGTTGTTGAGCACACTAGCTGAATACATTAATGAAAGCCAAGTTTTAAATGACCTGATAACTGCAGAATTTTCCAGTGTGATTGCCATAAGCTGTTAATCCAGTTACTATGAGTAATGTTTCTTTTTTTCACTTCTCAGTTTCTGATTCCAGACTTGATATGATATATTTCTTTTTCTTCTGCATTCTGACTTGCAGTAGTTAGTTTGGACTCAAAATGTTAAAAAGCTGTTTAAAAGTCTGGCTCCATGTATTTTAATATAAACATACTTTCAACTAGATATAGGTATTTAATAATCACATGCTGCTTTGTAACATAACCAAATGACAAGGATAAAAAATGCAAATAGGTGATGAACTATAAAACTACTTAGATATATTTAAGTATTTTATGGTCATGTTGTTAAAAGAAACTAAGAATGGCTTTTAATCTTGGGAAAAACATGTACAAATGCAAACCAAAAGCAAGTAATTTAGAACTTTTCACAATTACAGCATGAGGGGCTTTTCCCACTGTGTGATTTAGATGGTTCTCTCCTTTTCAAACTTGGAGGCAATCATTACACAGATTGTGCCTGACATTGGGAGTCTAACTTCTGGAACAAAGCCCTGTGTGTGTATCAGTATAGAACAGGATGGTGTTTTGGTTTGAGGTTTAGATTTTTGTGTCTGAAATAGTTTGTAGTTGTAGTTGTACTGTCTGAGCCGCAAGTCTTTGCAAATTGCTGATGTGACAGTCAAGTGACACAGCTCAGAAGAAGACCTAGTGGCCTTAACATATGCCATCTTCAAAAACAGTCTACTTTTACTATTCCTATTTCTGAGTAACCATCTCTGCAGTTACCCTATGTGACTTTAGGGCAGCAATGTGATACTGTTCCTGTGTCCCTGGGAGCTGTCTGTTGTGGCTAGGGCTGCTTACCAGGGCTGGCATTACTGTGGGAGAAACCTTTCCAAAGGAGATATTTCTGGCAGTGACATCAGATACCTTTGTGTCTTTAAATACCTGCCAATAAGGGGGCTGTGAGTTTGGCTATCAGCGGAGCTCTTTCAGAGCTCTGGAGTGTCAGGGCTGTTTGATGGGGTGGGGGCTCAGAGGGGCAGCCCTGGCAGGCAGGGAGGCCAGGACTGCCCAGTGCAGCCTCTGGAGCTCAGCATAGAACTGGAATTCTGGCAGGGCTTTTCTCCCCAGTCCATCCACCTGCTGGGTGAAATGCAGCTGTTCTGTAGTTAGCTGCTGTGCAGAATGGGCCCACCGTGACTCCAGAGGAAACAATGTCACCTCAGCACTTGGTCAGTGTTTTTACTGGCATGAATTAGTAGAATTAGCATTAAAACTTGGCTCTGCTTTTTCTAGCAAGTAGGAAACAGAATTTGCAAGGGTCCCCTTGAGCTTACAGTTAGTACTCAGTGAGCTCACCCACCCGGAGCCCAGGTGTGCTCATGGGGTCAGCAAGTGCAGAAAATGCTTTTTAAGCTGATCTGTTTGCAGACTCTTGGCAGTGACACAGCTTTAGGGGAATGGTAAAATGTGACCTTTTCCAGCAGTGTCTGTAAGGTTTCTCAAGTGGAAATTACTCTGGCTTTGAATCTTGCTGCAGGGGGTTGTTTAATATATAATTTGGGTATTGTTAAAAAAAATCCTTTTGGTTGTTGTTTGTTTTCAGTTTAAGACACCTTTCAAATTAATCAGGAATTTGTGTGCTGTATTTGTGGTGAGTATTGAGGTAAAAAAATTACTGAGCTCTTCTTTTCATAGCCAGCATCGAGATTATCTCTTCATCTTGTAAGTAGTAGGGCTTTGGCTTGATCATGTGGTAGGTGATTGAGCTTTTGGGGTTGTTCAAGTACATCACTAAAAAGTAATTTGTTTTTCTGAGATTTCCAAAATGAAAATTTGGCAAGAATGTTACATTTTGTATGGGAAACAAGTCTCTTGAGCAAGATAACCTGCTAATCAGTGTTGACATGTATGAGAAGATATCCTCCTCTATTCGATTTTTTTAAAGCTGTTTGGCTCTTGCTTTATACTTCAGTGAGTATAAATGTCTGCCCATATCTTCAGGGGAGAAACAATTATTTGTGTACTACGTTGTGAAGAGTGGACTGGTAATGCCTTCATTTGACTTCAGTGAATGATGGGGTAAAGATTTGATGTAAGTTATTACTGAGAGTAAATTCATCTTAGTAACTCAAAGAGTAAATTAGCTTAACATTTTAATAACAGGGTTTATTTTCCCGTGATATCCCTCCCGTGCATGCACGATACTTTCAGTCTGAAAAAATTCTACTGTACTTTCTTCTTTGGTAATATTATTCATGAAGCTTTGAAAATACGTGTTTTCTGGAAGCCAATAACTGTTTAACATATTGCAGTGCCTGCTCCGGCCATCACTGCCACAGCTGCAGAAATGGAGGTGGTGTCAGCAGAGGTCAACAGCCTGCTCCCCGAGGAGATCATGGACACGGGCATAGCCCTGGTGGAGGAGGACAGCATCGAGGCCGTCATCGTGTCCTCGCCGGGGGGAGAGTCCATCCCCATGGAAACAGAACTGGAGGAGATGGTGACCATCAGCTCCACCAGCGACTCCTCAGCCACGGCCACGGCCCCCACGGACTCTGTGCCCAGCAGCCTCCCAGGAGAGGCAGCTGTGACCACCACGGCCCCCGGCCCCGACGTGGCTGCAGCTGCCAAGCCTCCCCTCCCGGGCGGCCTCCACAAACTGGGTGCCCAGACCCCTGTCACTATCTCGGCCAACCAGATCATTCTGAACAAGGCCACTGACATTAAACTCGGCAGTCAGAGCATGAAACCGGAGGGGCAGAAGCTGATTGTAACGACTCTGGGCAAGTCTGGCCAGCCCATTGTCCTGGCGCTGCCCCACAGCCAGCTCCCGCCGGCGCAGAAGGCGCCCCCGGCCCCGGGTGACACCAAGGGCCAGCAGATCAAGGTGGTCATCGGAGGCCGCTCGGAGGTGAAGCCTGTCGTGGGTGTCTCGGCCCTGGCACAGGGGAGTCAGCTGATAAACACCGCCCAGCCCTCTGCCCTGCAGCCCCAGCAAGTAAAAACAGTACAGGTAAAGTGAGTTATGCTGATGAAACCTCCTAAAACCAGTTCTGTTGCTGCAGTTGGTGTCTGTTTCCTGCACTGATTGACACACTGTTGCTCTCAGCCTTTGCATTTATTCTTTGTATTAAAAAATACAATGCTGCTCCTAGCCCATGCTTTCATCTGTGGATGTGTTTGCCATTTTATGCTGTTTGCCTCTAGCTGCTGTCTAGAAACTTAGAGTTGGCCTCAGAGAAAGTGAACTATTCAGTAAACTGAAGATAATTTTATCGTTATTTTCATTTTATAAAAATAAATTCTACATACTTTCAGGAAGACTGAATTCAACTCTATATGCCTGTCGTTCTTTTTTCCTTTATGGAGAAGTAGCTTCTCGCTATTATGTTCAGTTTGTTAAAATAAACTCTGAAAAAACATCTAGCATCTGAAAAAGAATAGAAAGGTGTATCTTGTCTGCCTCAAATCTAGTTAAGCTTGTTAATAGACTGTGATGGACTAGACACTGTCATAAGCTGAACATTCAAGGTTTTGTTCCCAGTCTCTGGCATGGATCTTGAGATACGTGAAGCCACTGAGAATCTGCTTGGATCTGAAAATGTGTTGAAAAGACTTGGGTTATGACCCAAAAGGTTTGATTCTCATTTGCTATGTGGCAGAACTAAATGTAAGTGACTTTGTGCTATTGGCAGCGAGACAGAAATAAGACCTCTTAAAGTGAAGGACAACTAGAACTCAAGAAGGTTATGATGGAAAAATATTTTTTTACTGTCTAAATGAATTGAGAAATTAAACTCATTAGCATACTATTAAAAATAATCACCTGCACTTGAAAGTTACAAAGTTTAAGAATTTTATTAGCCAAATGTTTCTTGATTATTATTTCATGACAGGTGAATAAGATCAATTCTGAATATTTTCTCTAAAGTTGCAGATGATTCCTGTACCAATTTCTGCTTTCTCCTTTTTTGTTGCTATATCGTACCTGGAAACATATTTAATAATGGGCATTTGAAACATAAATTATTGTCACTATATTTTTCAAGAAAGTCTCTGCTCTTTAGTCATCATAGGAACATTTAAGAGTGGATCAGTTCCTGTTACTTGGCTTCATTATTCACTGCCAAGTGACAAATGCAGGAAACTGAGGAGAAGGACTTAGCTGTGATGTGGTTTTTCCTTGCATGAGATGATTTGTGCTGTCAGTAACTGAAATCTGTGACTTTGCCATGGACCTCTGTGATTTGCCACTGGGACTTCTGCACATTCCTTAGCAGAAGCTCTTATTAATGGACTTGCATCCGGTTTGAAATCTAGTTAATTGCAGTTTGGGTAAATTTCTTTTGTTGTGGTTTCTTTTCGTTAAGCCATTGGTTCCCTTTGCAGAACAGACTGAATTGTTAACAACTGACACTCTTTTTTTCCCACAAGAAGAGGAGGGAGTAGAAATGAAAAGCAAGAAGACAAGGTTAGCACCTGATATTGCTGGGGAAATGATTCCATCAGCACTTTACAGACAGTGCTTTTTCCCTGTAGAGAATTTCTACAGCATGAGAGTGATATATGAGGCTGGGTGAGAAATTCTGGCTCTACTCTGGCCTGAGTGAGGGGAGGAAACCCACACCTTGAGTCTCTTGTCTTTGAAAATGAAGTGATTCATTTACCCCATGACCCTCAGTGAGCCCCCTAAGCTTTCAGTGAGTGGGAAAGGAGGCTGTCAATGCCTCCTCGTGCTTCTTGTGTAACTTATCTCTTGTGGCTTTGTGAACCTGGTATTTCAGATGGAGGCCAGCACAAGGCTGACCTGGTGCTGAAAAGTGAACTGGTACAGATTAGATGACAGAGCTCTTATCAGTTCTTGTGGTCACTGTCACAGGGGCTTTGCAGATTAGAGAAACTCCATTGCCTTGACATCTAATCTAAAGTAGTCTTGTAATCTAATTGTGATCATTGAAATCTTAGCACCTGAGGCATAACTGGTAGAGTTCAGCAAAATGTTTCTTGGAGTTTGACTCCTTCTCCACTTACAGTTCTAGATGGGTGAGACTGTGAGGTGTTGAGTGTGGCAGGGCCTTTGGCCTCATCTGTATCCAGAGGTTAATTATGTCCACAGCAGCTTGTCCTGATTCAGTTGGAACCAGTGCCATGGATGTGTGGGGAAAAACTGCTGGGCAAGTCCATCTGCTTTGAGCTGTGGCTGCTGCCTGCCTGCAGCCTCAGGAGTGGTGCTGTGCCTGCTGCTCTGCTGCTTCAGCCCAGGGTCATTGAGCAGGAGTTTGGCCTTGCACACGACTGACCCAGGTGTCCACACACATCACCGTGGCTGCCACTGAGCCTGACCTGTGCTTGTTTTGTGCTGTAACTGGCTCTGGGTGTAACAGTGTCCATGGCAAGGCAGTGCTAAGCCATCGCTGTGGCTTTATTTCATCATTGAAAAGGGATCTTGTGCACTCCCTAACCTCAAACTCCCATTAGGAATGCTCAGTTTCTTCATCTCTGAAGTTCAGGTGTTCTTTTCTATTTCTAGAGCCCCTGATTTTTCATACTATGCCAAATATAAATTACATAGAAAGTGGGTACATGGACAGGCTCCCAAGAGGTCATCTAGAGAGTGGATTTATAGTGTATCAGCTCCTTTGCTGTGGCTGATTATGGATATCCAGCAGTAAATGTGAGGTATGAGTGTGCCTATTCCTCTATGAATAGAACAGAATCTGAAAACAAAGTCCAGCTGTATGAATTGTTAGTCCATCTTTAGTGGAGACTGTTTAGGGAGACATAACTTGACCCTTGCAGCCAAGTTGCCTGCAAGTAAATCTCTTGCCTTTTGTAGGGTAAAGAAGGTTGGTTGTGCTCCTGAATGTAATAACGTTCTTAGGAAGAGCTTGTTGCTCCAGGGAATGCATTTGCAGTCTAACTCAAAGTAAACTTGCAGAGGGCATGCTTAGCCTGCAGAGGCAGGGGGGTAATGCTGAGCTCCTTGTGATCAGCACAGGCAAAGGCAGAGTGCTCCAGAGAACTTGTCAGTTCTGGGGTATCAAAGGGACATCTTGGTTATTTCCTCTGGCTTTCCAGTCTTTACTGAAATGGGCAGTGGGTTTCCCAGGGTGCCAAGAAGCTTTTTCCTGGTGGCTGGGGTTATCCAGTGCCATAAACCTCAGAAAGGCTTGGCAGCAGGTGGAGGCAGGAGTGCTGTTCCTCATTTATAACCAACCACATTTGTCTTGCTGTTTCCTACGCCCTGAGGGGATTCACTTGTTTATTAGACCTCCCTCTTTGTAGACAAACAGTTCACCTAAAAAGCAGGGGGAGATTTATTTGAGGAGGATACTGCAAGTCGAGTTTGAGGGAACCAAGGCTACTTGTGTTGACCTGTTATTTTAGCGTTTTAATTTTTTTTTCTGAAATACATTATGTTAATGGTCAGTAGTAGTTTACACACATTTGTGTAAGTCATTTAAGCACATTTATTGACTTTTACTGGGAAACAACTGCTGTTATCTAGAGCTGACTGTTCCTGAATGAATGTTCATAATGTTCTGAGCCAGACTTTGCTCTCCCTTCAGAGAAAAAGCAATAGCAGTTGAGTTACAATAATACCTTATGGCAAGGTAAGATTAATTTAAGCAAAACAGAAATCTCAAATGAAGCAGATGAAATGTGTAGAATTGATCAGAAATTAAAGCATGTCCAAGCTGAAAAAAAAATTACAGATAAAATCCTTTCCATCTATCACCTGTATATATGCTAAAATAATTGAACCCTTAAAATTTAAAAATGGCTTTGAATTAAATTTGTGAACAGGGCTGTGAATGAAGCTTCCCTCTTCAAACAACTTACGTTTCAAAGTTTTAGTTAATATATCTCCAAAAAGAACAGGTTTATTTTAAAGCCTTGACAATTGTATGTCCTGCATAAAGCACCTGCTGTACCTGAGGAGCAGCATCTTTGTTCTGAGATGGGGCTTTCCTCTGAGGAGCACTTGCAGTGTGCCTGTGGAGCAGCACGAGGCTTCCTTTGGATGAGGAGTGCATTCTCTGCTGGTGCCTGGTGCCAGAGCTGCTCCTGGCTGTTTTCCCTGCCTGGCTGTAGCTGGGGCACACAGAGGTGCCCTGGCTGTGGCAGAGGGGAGCTCCAGCTGCCCTGGCTGTGCCATGGCCCTGCTGCTGGGAGCTGGGGCAGCCTCACATGAGCTTCTTATGGAGCACATGAGGAATTCGTTATGTGCCGCTGAATACTTTAATGCTTTTTCCTTATGTGGTTGTAAAAAACGTGTTTGCAGACAACAAATTCTATAGATAGGGTTTGTGTAGGACACCATAATTTCCAGCCTGCTCAGTTGCTTCATTTGAGCATTGGTGACTCTCTCAGGCTAAGGTAGCTGTCAGCTCTGTGTCTGTGCATGTCAGGCAGATTTTGGATTCAGCTGCCTGAGTAATGAAGGTGTCTCTGTGCCCCGAGAGGTGGCTCCCCACGGGGATGTTGGTGCTGTGCCTCTCTGGCATTGCTGGCCTTGGTGGCTGGTGCCCACTGCCCTCGGATGTGCCTGGGGGTGTGTGCTGGATGAGAGGCAGGACGTGCCTGACCTGTGGGGTGGGCAGGGTGAGGGCTTCAGAAACGCTTCCAGTGTGCTCAAAGAGACTCAGGCCAATCCACAGGCAGCCTCTGCAAGCAGCAGG
Organism: Cisticola juncidis; assembly: GCA_013400215.1. NCBI lineage: Eukaryota > Metazoa > Chordata > Aves > Passeriformes > Cisticolidae > Cisticola > Cisticola juncidis. The sequence goes on along the minus strand of VXBR01003158.1, from coordinate 140,782 downwards.
TTAAAAGTCTTTGGAAAAAGTCATCTTCTAAATTGAGCTATTCACTAGCTAGGTGCCAGTGTATAAAAACTGTTGGAATAAATGCATTTGGTAGTTAACTTCTCTCACTGTGGAAAAGGGGGAAAGGTTTTCTTTAAAACTTTTAGGACTATAACTCCTGCTCACAAAGATTTCAAGCTGAAATGATCTGTCAGTGAATTGCTGTACGTGTTCTTGGTCTGGCTGTGTTTCAGGAGACTGGGTTACAATATGGAAATAGATCCCCTTGTACCTGGAGGTAGCCAAGTGATTTGTTCTTGGCTAGTGAGTACTCAGAACTTTCAGGCACTGATGATCCATGTACTTTGGGGGGACTTGCAGAAAGCATTTTCCCCATTAACAAAACAAGTGTGCTGCTGTGTCAAAATGGTCAAGAGATGTTTCAGAGCAGTAGTGGTCATATTTAAATCACCGGGGGACAAGTTTTATCCTTGTTGGCTGAAAAAGCAGCGATTTCGTTTAAAGCTTCAAATACTGAGAGTTGTGCATTTAATTGTAACATTTTTATGTAGACCAACCACACGTAGGAAATAATTTCAGCATCTTTAAGATGAGATTTTGCACAGAGACCTATCTTCTGGAAAAGCTGAGAGGGATTTGGCTATCCTGCTTTGGTAGCTGGCGTTCTGAAGTGTCAAGGGTAATCTCCTAGTTCTTTCCATAGGGAGAAATGGAGATGAAATGCAAGATATGCAGTTATTCTTCTAATTATGTGTGCAAGTATTGCCCTTTCTATTTTTCATGTAATTAACAATACAATAATTTAGATCCAAAATGCTCAAGTTACTTTAGATCTTTTTTCCTCCATCTTTTAGATTGCGAAGAAGACTCGAACCCCAACTTCTGGCCCGGTGATCACCAAGCTGATATTTGCAAAACCAATCAATAGCAAAGCTGTGACAGGGCAGACCACTCAAGTGTCACCAGTCATTGCAGGTTGTACTACTTTGACTTGTTTTGCTTTACCATTTTTTAAAGGCTTTTCAAAGAAATGGTAATTGTAGAAATTCATCTGTCTCAACAATTTTACAGTAGTTTCTGTCAAAGTACCTCAAGCATTTGAAAAAAAAAATCAGAAAACTTTTTGGGTAGAAGCAGAAAAATGCAGTTGTTTGTACCTTTATACTTAGCTCATTTAGAATAATCTTGGTAATTGCAGAGTTGCTTTTACTGCAAGATACTTTTAAGTCATGGATTTTGGGGAGGAGAAAAAAATACCCCACAGCCACAGAAAAGATTACTTGATGAACAGAAAGTATTTATAAAAACATATGAATACACCAGGGGAAAGGAAGACACGTACTTTTTTATTACTTTGATCTGCTTATAGTTAAATGCAATCCATGCAAGTAACAGAAAAACTCTGGGACTAGAGCTGGCTTTATAAAGGATGCAGCTGTCTCGTGTATTCAAAACACTGATAGATGCCAATCAATGGCCCATAGCTGGAACTGCATCTTCTCCTTGAGCTGTCAGGCTGCAGGCAGCCTGTGTTCCAGATGAAAGAAAAATTCCCCATCCCACTCCCCAGTTTGTCTCATTACCAAATATAGAAGATGGCTATGCTTATAAATACTTGCTTGTGTGTTTAAAAAACAATCCAAACAAACAAAAAAACCAAGCCTAAAACATTAGAAATTCCTTGCAGTTTTTAAATCAGTATTTTGAAAAACCGCCTGTGCCTAAGCCTGTGAGAGAAGCATCACTGAGAGGTAAAGTGGCTTCACAAATTGCAAGGAAAATCTTTAAATTTTGTTTTTTCCCTCACCATTCCAAACAACCAGCACAGCTTGCCAGCTTTGAGAGGCTGGCATCACTTTAGGGAAGGTGTAACATTTGTGGTTTGTGTTCTGATTTTGTGTGCATGTTTTCATGAACCTGATAAATATTTTCTATTGCCTGAAGATTCCTGCAGGCGGAAGAGAAAGTTGTAAACTTGAAAGACTTGTCAATATAAGCAACCAGATTCTATTTAGGAAGCTGCTCCCAAGGGGTACAGAGGAGATGTAGTGAGAAGGGGAAAGCTATCACCAAGAAAATAACTCAAAGGACTGAAACTTGTAGATGGTGAAATTCCCCACAGACTGATATTCTTCAGGTTGTATGTGGCTTCAGCAGCTGCTGGCAACTCTCTGTGCTGTTACACTGCACAAAAGTGGTTATTGTAGAGCTCATAGAGGAAATGAGCTTCCCATGAGGATAGTGCTTTTTCTTGTTAGTTCCAGTTGACTTTAATTGTTATGTCACTAGTTGATTTTGGATGGAAAAATTATGCTGGTATTTGTTTGTTTGTTTCTTATTTTTATAAATGTAGTACAAGAGAATGGGTGACAGAAGCTATGACAGAAATGAGTCTGAACCAAAGTGGAGCAGAGGAAAGCTCAGTGGTCAAGCCCTCTTTGGAAAGAAACTTAGAAAGTGTGGGAAAAAAAATATCTGTTTTCCATTCTGGGAGTTTGCAATATTCCTGAAAGTGATGTCATGATTTGGAGCTGCTGTTTTTGATGTTTAATCTTCTTTAGCATTGTAAAAAGAGAGAGAATATGACACGCACATGAAAACACGGGTGGTAGTGTGACTAAAAACTGTTAGGCAGTGAAAGAAGCAACCATCAACAGAGAAAAGAAAAATCCCCAGAACCTCAGAGCTGATTGTAGGCAGACCAATACCTTTTCCTTGGTCACTGTAACACAGCTCGTTTCTGCTGGCTGAGGTTTCAGGGGAAGAAGCCCCTCAGATCTCAGTTTCTCTGTACCCTGGCAGCAGCAGTTCCCAGGAAGCTGCCAGCTGGCTGGGTGTTTGTGTGTGGTGCAGGTGTGTTGGAGGCTCTGCTCCTCAGGATGCTGTCCTAGCTGTCAGGAATTATCAGCTCAATGGCACAGAAAGCTCAGTGGGCATTTTGGCTCTTTTTTGAAGCCTGAGCAAACTGTCTTTTTATTTGTAATAGCAGCAATTATTTTCTTCTTTGTTGCTAAATCTAACTTAAAGAATGCCAGTGTCCTTCCTGTCGGGTCGTGCACTCTCAGAAGTAGGGATAAATTGCACAAATGGCAGGGAAAACTGCTTTAAAAGTTACTGTGACCAGGGACCACTGGAGCTGATGGTATCTTCATTGTTTATAGGCAGGGTTCTTTCACAGTCTGCTCCAGGGACACCACCAAAGACAATAACCATCTCTGAGAGTGGAGTCATTGGATCATCTCTGAGTACAACACCACAACAGACACCGAATAAAATAGCTATCTCACCACTCAAATCCCCCAATAAGGTAAGGACCCATCCTGGCTGCAGCTTTCTGTCCCTCCTGCTCCAAATGGAGCTCTCTGTGTCTTTGCTACAAGCTCTTTATTATCTCTCCAGAGATAATAAACATATCTCCAGAGTTCATGAAAGTATCTCCAGAGTCTCCATTTGGCATCACAGTGCTCTGTGATAATGCCCCAATTTAGATTTTTCTCAGCTGGCTCCCTTGCTGTGGTTTTAGGTGGACATGCATTACTGCAGAGTTTCCCATTCCTGCCACTTCTTGCTGTTCTCTAAGCATCGTTTCTGAGAGCAGCTGTTCCCTCTTAGCCAAGCACTCAAACTATTTTTAATGCCTTCATAAAATGTCAACAGGCTGCTTAGGAGCAGACCTCAATAATATTAATAGGTCTGCACTCCTTAGCCATTGCCTGCTACTGCATAGGCAATTTAGTCTTCCCTGATCACTTCTGAAGTAAATGAGATTTGCATGGTCCTTGACAAGCACAGAGCTGGAGACAGGCACAGTCAAGGTGACACTTGTGTTTTAGATTTGATAATTGTCTTGAGAAGAGGAATATTGCTGAAGAAAGGGAGGTAGGGGGACAAGATGCACAGTGTAGGCAAACTAAATATCATGTACAAAATGCAAAGAATAAAGAATTCTTTCAGTTTGGCTGTGCTTTAGTAATGTAATGTTATACAGATGGAATAAAAGACTTGTTAGACAATTACTAGTAAGAGAAGCAACATGAAGAAGTTAATTTTTATCCTAAAGTTACTTATTTAACTAGGAGTGAGTGTTGAAAGACTCTTTAGGGTTACATCTTGAATTACTGTAGATAAGTAATTCTAAGTATCTGATTTTTCTTAAAACATAAAGAAGTCTGGAACAAAAAATAGAATACCAACCTTGGAAGGGGTGTGGTTATATAGAGTGTTCAAACACTGCACTCTGTAGTAATGTGGTCAGAAGACTCTGATCTCTGTGGGAAACTGCAGTGTAGATTTGAAAGTACTGATGTTCTTATACATTGACTGAATCAGAAGTGTGAGGTGAGAATTTTCTTTTCTTTTGAACAGCTTTTCTTTAAAATTCCTATTTATGATGAAATAGTCATTATACCAATTATAACACTTTTATTTAGAGGATCCCTCTTGGCAATGCTCAGGCTTCAATGGGATAATTTCCATAAAAAACCCTGACAAAACAAATGAGAAGACAACTCCTCACTCCCACCCAGATGCTGTGTTGGGTTTCTGCAGGAGCCTTTGGTGCTGGGAACCAGTGGTGCCTTCAGGTTCCTAAGGGCTCTGTTTGCTGTTGTTACAGCTGGGCTCGAGTGAGTCGGGTTAAATGCAGCCCCTTGTTCACAGAGAGCTCTGTTCTGTCCTGAGGAGGGGAATGTCTGTGTCCAGGGTCCTGTGTCCTGCACAGAGGTTTAAACTGCTCTTTGTTTTGCCAAGCAGCTCACAGTGGTGTCAGTGGCCTCGCAGCCTCCCAGCTCCCCCCAGAAGACGGTGGGCGTCCCACTGAATGTAGCGTTAGGACAGCAGATCCTCACAGTGCAGCAGTCAGCACCCTCCTCCCCTGGCAAGGCTGTGGTCAACCACACAACCTCCCAGGTACAGACTGCCTTTCCTTTCTCCTCTGCTGTGTCTGTGTCATTGCTTGCTGGAAGGGCTGCACCAGGGTGCGTCCAGCGGAGCGCTGGAGCGGGGTTGGCTCAGGAGCTGCAAAGTGCTGCCCGAGGAGGGTGCACTGCCTCAGCTGAGGGGTGCAAACCCTGCAGCCCAGACAAGGGCATGTGTTAGGAACAGCTTTCCAGCCTGGAAAGCCCAGCTTGCTGCCAAGTCCTGATTCTGTGTACTGAATCTCCCAGGTCACCTGGAGAGCTCTGCGACACAAGCAGGAGTACTTTGGGTGGTTCTCTCTCCTCTGCCACTGCCTAGGGCTTTGTTCCAGCTGTTTCTGAGCTTTGCAGCAGTGGAGTTCATATTCCTGCTGTAGAGGTCTGGGCTAAAACTTAGAGAACCAGAATGTATTTATGTCCTGTGTCTCATTTCTAAAAAAACAGGGTTTTCCATAATAGCTTTTACAGTTTTGCATTAATTAACCACAAGACAAAACTGACTTTTCTTACAAATGACAGTTTTTGCTGTTTTCCTCTTTTGTGGTCTTAGGTAAATATTTTTCTATCATAATATCTGTACTCTTGTTGTGGTAAACATGAAGGGATGTTTATGGGTGTAAACATATCCAGAGTGTGGATGTAGCTGGGAGTGGACATGCATGTACAGCATGAGACCAGAGACTCAGACAGATTTTCCCAGTCTTACCTTGCTGATACAGGAGATAATTGGAATGCTGATATGGGAATATGGACACCATAGACATTGGAACTTTTTTCCCCCAGGGAAAACTGTCTTTAAATAGTTGTTAAAAGGTTAAGTCTCTCTAATGCAAGCACCCTAAGTGAGAAAATGGAGATGTCTGTAGGAGTTGTGGTGCAGAGCTATCTGACACAACACAAGGGCTTCACCCCTCTTCACTGGGCTCAAGAACATGCCTTTAGAAGAACTGTCCCTTGCATTTTATGATTTTTTCCAGTTGTCCTTGGATAGCAGCCCCTCATTTGTGTTCTAGAGAGAACTGGTGTCCCTTTGATAGTGTCTGTGACTGTGCACTTAGTGCTTAGTTTGATGGTCTGGCTTGTTAAGGTTTCAGTGTCCTAAGAAAAATAAAAAATCCCAAGAAAAGAATTTGTACACATTTTGCTGGAAAAATGACCCTTCTTCTTGTAGAAGACCACGGTCGTTTTTCTAGTAAAATGTGTGCAAATTGAGATTTCGTTTGTGTAGTTGCTGAAAGCTGAGCAGCTAGGAAAATGTTCTCATAAGAGTTCACATCATGCTGTCAACCAAGTGTAATACTGAAAATTGATGTCAAGGACAATATGCTTGATATCAATAGTAAAAGATACTGAGAATAAAAAGCTGAGCTCTAAAATAGTTAAATGGAAGGAGAAAAAAGAAGAAATCAAGGTTGGAGGTTGAGCAAGTCTGGGAAAAGAGGCTGTTAGCAAACCAGTAGGCTTATAAATGTGTATAAATGAAATAAAATGTTCTTGTTATTAGTTTGTAGTTTGAGAAAAGTTGGAAAGATGAACTTTTGCAAATTCCAGGTATACTGATACTCCAGCTGCAAGGTAGCACAGGTCTGCTGAGCTCCCTTTCTTTCAGCATTTTGCCTTTTTTCTTAATTTGTTTTGCTACTCCTCATTGTTCTTGCTTCTTTCATTTCTCAGCTTGTACTCTTTCTGATGTCCATCAGTTTATGGATTCTGTTCCCTTTTCCTCTCAGGGGTTGCACAGTGATTTTTGTAGATTAATCACAGTCTTAACAGGACAAATCTGTACACACACAGATAAATTATGATGCAGTCCAGCGCAAACTGTTCCACAAGTTCTTACCATGTGCTTTTAATAGTAGAAATATTTCTGTGTTTGGTTGTTTGATTGTGGAAAACAAACTGAGCCAAGTTCTCTGTAGTCACCTGAAATAGTTTTGGCAGATGAGGTATCTTGTGGACTGAGTGACCCTGCTCATGTAAATACTGGTTTACTCTGGTGTCTGGTGTAGAGCACTGAAAAGGGAACTGAGTTTACTCTGAGCTGTTGAGAGGCATTTGATCCCTTTGCACCTGTTCTACTTTTGAAAGCAAAAAGGGATAACTGTCTTCCCTCTCAAGGGTACGAATGTGTGCTAGAGTTACTCACTAACAAATTGAGAAATAAACGTGCTGATGTTTTCTGCCTTTGTACAAATAACTTCATGCTGTCTGTGTTGGCTTAACAGGCTGTGAAATCAGCAGTGCAGACCATTACTGTAGGAGGAGTGGGTACATCTCAATTTAAGACAATTATTCCCTTGGCAACTGCACCCAATGTTCAGCAGATTCAGGTACCTGGAAGCAAGTTCCATTATGTCAGACTCGTTACTGCCACAACAGCCAGTAGCTCAACCCAGTCTGCCAGTCAGAATCCCAGTACCAACACTCAGCCTCTGCAGCAGGGTAAGTGCTGGTGGTAAGGTATTGTCTGAAGCCTCTGGTGGGTTTTTCTTTCACGTTTGTTCTGTAACAATTAAAATGAATACATAACAGAGATCTGTGAAGACTGCCAGATGTACTTGGTTTTGTGGTAAGACTTCCATAAATTCCATATCATGCTGCTACCTCTGGTTTGTATGTGAAACTGCTCCTTTGTGTCAAATTGCTGTGGAGTTGGGCCTGAATCCTGGGAATATTTAGGTTGCTTTTCCCTAGTTTACCAGGTTTATGGGTGGTTCATGGGAGCCTCTCCCATCTCCTCTCTATGAAGAGCATGAAGGCAGGACAGCCCACAAGCACATTGCCAAAACTCCTGTAACATGAAGATCCTTCCATGTAAATTGCTTTAGAAGTGCCAGATGTTTTTGCTGGTTTCTGTCCATGCTTTCCAGAGCAGTGACAAAATGAAAGATTTCAAAGAGAAAAGGGATGTAAGGGAAATTCAGTGTCCAGAGGAGGTCTGCACCCTGGCTGGCTTTTTAGACCATTTCAATGTGCAATGTGCACACGCTCTCGGGCCAAATACCTCTTTAGAAAGGCGTTGTCTAGACCCAAGTGCTGCATGCTGAGTGACAGTGTCAGGTATCTCTGTGTTATGCTCACCTGGAGGTCTGAAGGGCTGAACTGTGGGCCTGGAGGGACTAACACACATTCACTGATGTTGTTTCTTGACACCAGCCAAGCCTGTGGTGGTGAACGCGACCCCAGTGCGTATGTCAGTGCCCATAGTGCCAGCACAGACTGTGAAACAGGTGAGTTCAGTTTCAATCGTGTAATATTCCTGACCTCTTTTGGCTGGGCAGAATAAAAGTATGTTTCCAGCTCTGTAAAGAAATGTTCTGCTAATAAAAGTGTGTTCTGAGTGGCTGAAACACTGATTTCATCAAGAGCTCTTTTCTCTCCAGGTGGTGCCCAAACCAATCAACTCAACTTCTCAGATAGTCACTACCAGTCAGCCCCAGCAGAGACTGATCATGCCAGCCACTCCACTGCCACAGATCCAGCCCAACCTCACCAACCTGCCCCCGGGCACCGTGCTGGCACCAGCCCCTGGCACAGGGAACGTGGGCTATGCCGTCCTGCCAGCCCAGTATGTCACACAGGTATGGCTCCCCAGAGAGGGTGGAGCAAATGCTGATTTTGTGGAACTTTCTGCCTTTCTCTCAAAGGTTTCTGCTCTGTGACTGTCACCTGACACTGAGGTTTCTTTTAGGGACCCGTGGCAGAATGACGATGGCACTTAATTGCAGTCGTAGTTAGTTGCAATTAAAGCTTTGTTTTCTCAACAGGAGTTTTTATTAGCATAATAGCACAGCATTTCTACAAGCAGAATCAGTGTAGTACAATTTTGAGTGGTGTAGTGCAGAATTTATAATGCCAGCTTTCTTGAATCACCTAGATCTCAACTTGGAATTTCTAATCACCTAGACCCTCTGCATATTGAGCCCAGCTGAGGCCTAGGGATTATTATTTTGCTTTTTGCCAAGATCTGATCAGCATTCAGGATGAAAAGGAGAGTAAATTAAATGTTCTGTTGAAGGCTGAAGTTTGTAGAAACAAAGACTAAGAGCTCCTGCCATTACTGGTACCAGACTGGTTTCTGGTTGCCTTTTGGTTTTGTCATGTTTGCAGTTTGACCCTGAAGATTGTTTCTGTGTTCTTCCAGTTTAGTTCTGCAAATTTTACTTAAAACTAGCATCTGTTGCACCTCTCCTCTGAGGTTTGTGTGGCAGTCACAGTTCTTAGAAGCAAGTTATTTTTGTAGGAATATCTAGAAAGCTGATTTAAAAACCAGCAACACATCCCCTTGTGTATAATTTCTTTCATGTCAGGCGTTAACCTTTTTGTTTTGTTAGCTACAGCAGTCATCCTATGTATCCATAGCAAGCAACACTGGCTTCACAGGGACCTCCAGTGTCCAGTCCCAGGCACGGCTGCCGTTTAACGGGTAAGAGTTCCGGAAAAAAGTCCCAAACCTGGGAACAGGCTGCTTGAGTAAGCATGAGGTGTTGGACTGTGGTTTGGGGAATTCTCCAAGACACTCACATGAGCTGTGGGGTGGTTATTACCTCTGACTGAAGGGTGTGGAGCTCTCTGACATTTGAGCGAGTCTCTTGACCAAAGCTGTGTTTCCCTTTTGCTTTTTGAGCTCACGTAGCAGGAAGTTGACCTGGAAGCTCCCTGTTGCTCGTTTTTTATTTGCAACAGCAGCTGTGAGCTCGAGCCCTCAACTATTTCTCAACATTGCTGCACAGAGGTTCTGGCCAGCATATAAGCTAGGTGCTTAACACATGCAGAAGTTCAGGCAAACAGCAAAATGGATCCTTAAAGGAGGCTTTGGGGTTTTCAGTCTTGCATTTTTCCTTTAAGGATGAAAATAACAGCTAACATGTATTATTTTCCCTTGCCAATCCAGCAGGCTTAGCTGTTCTGCACAGTCCTTTTGTGTTGCTGTTTGCTGGAAATTGTGAACATGAAGGTGCTTTTTGTTGCTGCAGCCTCAACCGATGCAAACTAATCCCAAATCCAGATGCAGCTATTCAAATGAACGGGTTTGATTTAATCTCCGTGGTATTACGTACAGAAATTGCTGGATAGGGATGGAGCAAATCTCATCAGAGGCGATTAGTGTCACAAAATCCAAGTTTTAGGAGCAGTTAAAGACTGTGTCTACTATAAAATTTATCTGAAAACTGAATACCATGGTTTGGCTTGCTTTCCCTTTATTGCAGAGGGGTTATTTCTTATTTTCTGGGATTTTTAAAATTCCAAGTAGAACAAAAGAAAAGGCACAATCATGCTGTTTGAATTTTGGTTGGATCTGATCCCACTGCACTTGAAGGGATTCTGGAGAAGGTTTCTCTGACTCCAGTTTTTTAGTTATGCTTCCTCTAGCTTTAAAGCCTCATTTGTACTTCAGGCATGCATCCAAATTTGCAGCAAATAATCCTTCTCTTTCTGGGTTGGAAAGGCATTATTTATAATAGTTACTTAAACACAGTCAGCCCAAAACTTACTGCAAGGTTATAAAGAATATAAAGGATCATAAGGAATATAAAGATTTTTTCAAAGTTTCTGTTATAAATAAAAAATAAACTGATAAAAACTGTGTGTGTATAAATGCACTTTTTTCCCCCACAGAATAATTTCTTCTGAGTCTGCAAACCGCCCCAGGAAGCCTTGCAATTGTACTAAGTCTCTGTGTTTGAAATTGTAAGTACAGCTTGGTACAGTTCTTGTCTCTTAAGCCCTATTTTTAACATCACAAATGTGCACCAAGTATCAGAATATAATGGTTTAAATACGTCAGAAATTCTATGTCTAGATGCTGATTTAAGGTGGATATTAGTGGAGATGTTGCAGAGCCTATGTAATTTTGCAGCTCCTGTGAGCTGCATGGACCATAATATTTAAAAATGTCTGATTTTGCATCATGTGCCTTATTACGTGGTGGAGCCAATTCCACTCAGCAGCTCTGGTTGTCTTGTTGGTACCATGAGGGAAATGGTATCTCATGGGATCATTTTGGGTATTTACTGTACTTTGGTGAAGTGCATCAGTAACACCATGCTGGATCAAATTCTTCAGAAAAATGGGGCTGTGTATACTTTATTAAAGGATTGCATAGACAAGGGATTCTTCACTGATAGGTCTGCCTCCTGCTTATCCATGAGATATTTTGCTGTTCCATTCGATGTATTTATAAGCATTTGACACAAAAGCATCTGGAGCTGAGGAGAGTTTCTTCACCTGGAGGCAAAGTCGGTTTAGTGATTTTTTTGGGACAGGAATGGGAGGAGATACTGAAATTAATCAGTGGTTCCCTGAATCCCAGACAATGCAGAGGAAATCAGGGCTGTGGTACTGAAAGGGAAGTGATTTAATGGCATCTGAACACGAGTTGAGAAGTGTTTAAACTCTTCAGCTGGGATGTCCTTTGTGTAGTGCACCCCTCTGTGTGGAGAGGGGTGCCCTGTGTTTCCCAGACTCAGACCTGTCTGTTCATAGCAGGAGGATGTGTAGCTGCTCTTCAGGTATTTTACAGACAGGACTGACCTCACAGTGCCCAATGTGTGTTAGATGTGCAGGGGTTCAGTTTTGGTGCCTGAATATGCCCAAGAAATTCTGGGAGCATCACTGGGAATATTCGTACCTTCAGAATGCTGTTGGGAAACAAACTGTTCCTGTAAATCACTGATGTGTTCTGGGCATTGGTGCAGAGCAAATGGTTAATTCACTCTGGCACAGGTGCCTTCTCTAGTAAAACCTTTTTTCTGTCTGGAAGGGAACTTATTTTTTCCCAAATGTTTGCTTAAGGCAGGCACATAGCCAATTCTACTAAGAAGTCAACTCAGTTATTTACTCACTTATGTTCTGCATTGATACTGGCACTGTTTTGTTTTTTGGGGTTTTTTTTTTGAAATCGGGACTATTTTACCACTGAATTTTAAGAAAGAAGAGAGAACTATTACTGGTTGTAAAAGCTTTTGATTTTGTTTGTCCCTGGGACCATTCAAGATGCTAAAAATCACCAAAAATCCAGTTCAAACTGATGAAGGATTGCAGTGGGCTCCAGGGCAACCCTGATCTAGTTTATGTAGTGCTAGGCTGCGCAAGCCCCAGAAAGCCAGTGTAGCACTAGGTTTAGGCTCCAAGAACTGACCATACACTCCCAGCAGGGTTTGAAAAACAAGTGAAGAGCATCAGCAGTTTTTAGCTATTAGCTGGAGGTGGTCCTGGAAGCCGTGGAACATGTCAGGGTTTGTTGTGGCCTAAAGCCATGTGTGAGCTGGTGATGACTGTGGTATTTCCATGGATCAGATCTGTGAGTCTGTGCACTGGTGAGGTGTTTTTGGTGGCAGGTACCAGAGGCACATAAGAGGCATGGGAGCGTGATTTGCTTTCCCTGTCCATGTTTTGCTTCATTTGTTCGTATGTTTGTCCCTTTTTAAAGTCAGCTTTATCCTCATTCAGATCCTTCCACTGGTTACCTGTGCTTCAAAGCCTCCAAGATGTACCAATTTTTATTCCTTTTCCATTCTTTCACCCTAGCTTAAGGGCAAAACTAACAACAAAAAGCTCCTTGCAGTTAGTTTTCCTGTTTAATTGCTTGCCTTTTGTTTTGGCTGTCTGAGGGCTCCTGAGGCCTGACTGGGACTGGCTGGGTCAGGAGCTGCCTGTGAGTGGCTGCAGAACGTGTGGGGCCCCAGGAGTCACTGGTGGCAAAAGCCTCATGAGCTCCTCTTGCTGCCTGGGCCCTGTGCTGTGCAGTGAGCTCCTCCTGTGTCCTTAGACAGCAGCCAGGCTTGCACCAGAGGGGTTTGGTTCTGCAGCCAGGCTGGCACTGCTTTACACATGAGCTGAGGCAGGGTGACCCACCCTGGTGCCAGAGCAGGAACTGCTGCTGCTGCAGTGTCTGAGGCACTGCTCACTCACCCTGTAATGCTCAGAGCTTACAAAAGCCTTCTGCATCTTCTGTTTCAGGTATTGTGACTGTTTTGCTAACGGTGAATTCTGCAATAACTGCAACTGTACAAATTGTTATAACAACCTGGACCATGAAAACGATAGGCAAAAAGCAATAAAGGTGAGGGGCCTCTTCCCCTGCCCCCTGGGATCAAAGTCATTTAGCTTCTTTTCCTGAAGCTCCAGAGCGGGGCAGAGTGGGTGTATAATGCCCTGATCTCCTCCCACATGTGCAAGGCTTAAGTTCTTTTATTGCACCTCTAAATTCTGCTCCCTGCATGCAATGACTGACCCTTTGGGTCTGCACTGACAGGCCTGCCTCGACAGAAACCCTGAGGCCTTCAAGCCCAAAATTGGGAAAGGAAAGGAAGGAGAGTCGGATCGGAGGCACAGCAAGGGGTGTAACTGTAAACGCTCGGGATGTCTCAAAAACTACTGCGAGTGTTATGAGGTATGAAGTGTTATCTCATTTGAAAAATAGTAGCTTTTTCCCTTCAGTGTAGGGACTTCTCTCATTTGCTGTCTCTTCCTTCTATTGCTATAATGTTTTCTCTTCTATTTGTTTCCATTCCTATAATGCTACCTCTTCTCCCAGCACATAGAAAGCCATGTACATGGAAAAATTGGTCGCTACTGTTCTGTAATTTTAATTTTAAACAATTCAGCAACTTTAAACTTAGGCTTGGATTTGTTCTTTACTGAATAGCACCATTTCCTAAGGAAATCTACTGCACCAAGTCCCTAGGAGGAGTTGAAGCAGCATCCCACAGATGCTGTGGGATAGAATGTGTCTGTGGAATTCAAAAGCAAAAGTTGTTACTTCGTGTGCTAACTGATCAGTGTGTGGATGTAGAGACAGTGTAGACTGACCTTTCTCAAAACTCAGCTGTCTAAATTCCACTGGAAACTGGATGTTGATGAAGAAAGGGGTGAGTGGGAAACCACTTACTTGTATTCTCTGCTCTATGATTCTGTGATTCAATTCAAGTTTACTTTCTGGGAAGAGATCTCAACTTGAGGTAAGACTTTAGAGAGAAGACTGCTAGTTGGGAGTTGGTTCTAGTGGTTAATAGGTAAGAAAATAAAGTAAGATCTCTTTTCTGTTGCGGTTTCTCATAAGGGGAGTCAAACTTGTAACATATTTCTTCATTTTGTTCATTTCTTTCAGGCAAAAATCATGTGTTCTTCCATATGCAAATGCATTGGCTGTAAAAATTTTGAAGAAAGCCCGGAGCGAAAGACATTAATGCATTTAGCAGACGCTGCAGAGGTCAGGGTGCAGCAGCAGACTGCTGCAAAGACCAAGCTCTCTTCCCAGATCTCAGACCTGCTGACAAGGCCAACACCAGCCCTCAGCAGCGGCGGTGGGAAGTAAGTTGATGCTGCACCCCCTTTGAGTCGTTTCTAACAGGGGGTCTGGATGTGTGTGACAGGTATGTCCCTGCCATCCCTGAGCTTGTCTGTGGAAGCTGTAGACGTGTGAGCAGTCAGGTGAACGGAGCATTTTGTTCCTGTAGCAGTTGGGATTCTGACCCACCAGTTCATTTGGCTGTTAGCTGCGTTGTGAACTGTCCAAACGCTCTCGGAAGCAATGGGACAGACGAAATCCCATCACTCCTCAGACTAAAACACTGCCAGGCCTGGAGTGAGGTGCGTTTTTGCAGCCTGTGTGTGTTTCTGTGTTGCAGGCTGCCGTTCACGTTTGTCACCAAGGAGGTGGCGGATGCCACGTGCGAGTGCCTGCTGGCGCAGGCGGAGCAGGCGGAGAAGGCGGGGCGGCCGCGCGCGCTGGCCGAGCGCATGGTGCTGGAGGAGTTCGGCCGCTGCCTCATGAGGGTCATCAGCTCTGCAGGGAAGGCCAAGGGCGACCCCTGCGCCATGAACTGCTGACCCCACAGCGAGGCACACTGAACACAACACTTAAGGCACAGGGACACTTTGGCTTAGCAAAAAGGATTTAGTAATAATTGTTGATTTGGTGCTTGTTGTAAATTGACCCGTGTAAGATTGAAACAAGAAATTCTTTTATAACGAGATGTAGAGCCTTTTAAATCTTAGCTAAATCCTCTTCTACGTAAGACAATGCCTAAAGGTCAGTTCTTCTTCTCAATGTACAGCTTTTACCCTGGGTTTCTTAAAGATTAGATGTGTTCTCTCCTTTCCCCCAAAATAATTGTCTGAAGGGCATATATAAATTATTATAATATATGTTATTTACAGTGTATGGATTTGCATCACTGTGCGTACAGGAAGACACAGGTCGTGTCGACAGCCTGGTCGTGCTTTTGCTGACAGGCCTGTAATGTGGAGGTACCAGTGTATCCAAGATAATTCTGAAAGGAAGAATGTAGAAATAAGCATCTAAATGGAAAGTAGTTCTTGTATTTAGGACCCGACACAGCATTATTGTCGCTTTAGTGCACGGAGCACTGTGAGATACATAGGCAATAACACAGAGGGGCTGCTTGCAGAGGGAGCACTTGGAGCCCAAGGAGTATGGAGGTGAATGGCATTGCAGGGAATTTTGATAGCAACGGGGCAGAGTGCTCAGGTGTTTCTTAAAGCTGGAAATTGAAGGCTGAGGCAGTGGCCTGTCCTCAGGAGTGAGGAAGAACAGCCACAGTGCAATGCCAGACTGTCTGCCCGGTGTAGTGCTACCTAAGTGGGCTGCAGATTGACGCTGTGGTTCAGGTGAAGCCTGGTTTTTCACAGGTCTGCAGCAGCCTGATCTCTCACTGAAGTAGGGCTGGGCAGGCTGCTGTGTTTTCTAGGATCAAGCTGTAACCATGGAAAAGTGTTCAGGCCTGAGAAGCTGAAGTCATGGGAGATGACAATCTGCATCTGAATCAACTTGCAGATGCAGGCAGGGATCATGTTCGGCCTGGCTGTGGTGTTCAGGATGCTGCTTCTCTCCATGCTGGCAGTTCACTTGGCATAAGGGCTCTTCTGGTGTTGTTTAGAATAATTGTGAGAGCTGTGATGAGAGAAAGTCCTAGCACAGAATCAGGATTGCTACAAAAACAGACACAGATCCTTTTACACTAAATGGGGAGCAATCAGCTATTGCTGGTATAGACTAAGGCAGGGGATTTTTCCAGTATTTGTTACAGGCAATCTCAGATCACATTTTTGATAGTGGAACACATTTGCAGAATTAACCTGGTGGGTTACTTACCTATCATGAACATCCATTAACCACGTTTAATCACAGGCATTGTTATTACCTGTCTCACTGCAGCCTGAATTAGCTACATTTTTCCAAAGGGGATTTTGTATTCCCTCTAAATACAGAGAAATGCAGGGCCAGGCTGGGGAGAGCTAGGGGCTGGGCACAGCAGCAGCAGAGCTGTGTGCCTGTGTGTGTGAAGGCAATAGGGTGGGAGGATGCACAGAGCAGAAGGCCCCTGACCCCTCTCTGGTGCCTCCCTGAAGGGCCTGGGGGCAGCACTAGGGGCTCACAGAGCAGGTCTGACCTGCAGGCACTGCCTGAAAGGCTCTGCCAGCTGAGGACATCTCCCTGAGCAGAAACAGCAATGCTTGTGCAAATCTCTGAAAAGGGAATCCACCTCTCGTGTACATAAATGCCACGTTTTCTCATGATTAGGACTTGGATTTACTAAAAAATCAGTGCAGTAACTTTACCTGTAGATAGTGCAGATATTCCGTTCCCTTCTAGTGACCTAATATAGTCTGTCCAGTAAGATTTGTATAAATGTAAATTAGTGTAAGTGAATAAATACCTACTTACGTTATTTTTCAAACAGATTGCAATATGCCTTTTGTTTAGACTTTAATCTGTGTTAATTTTGTATATATTCAGTGTCTTACTCTAAATTGCACCTTTTGTGATGTGTATTTATATACAGTGTGCAAAAGCACTTGTGAAATTTAGATTACAGTTGTAATTATGTATGATGGCATTGCTGGAGAATATTTTGCTTGTAAAGACTTTGAAGGTGCAATCAGATGCTCTTAGTTCTTCTATTTTGTTTTGAACAAGCTTTCTCAAATATTAAGCTTGGACTCCTCTCTCCCTTCTCCCTGGTGTAGAGTGTATTAATTGGTTTTTGTACTTCCTTAGCCATTTGCATCAAACTGCTGGACAAGATTAACAATCGAGTTCATCCAGTTACACAAAAAATAATTGGGAATGGGGCAAGGGTTCATTTTATAGTTCTGTTTACATCCAAAAGTAGAAAATTAAATTTATATTTACAAGACCTATTCAAAGAATACACTTTTCTATATTGTACAAATAAAACAGTCAGATAAATCACAAAAAATAAACATTTATACTATTCTGTAAATATGATTTTTTTTGCACTCCTTTGCTTCCACACTGACAAATACATACAGAAGGTTTGTCATTGAAATAACAAAATAAATTGTTAACAGTAGGTCCACTTCTGATGCAAGTTCTGGCTTGGATTTTCAATGTGAGTGAGACCAAATGGTACCAGAGATAAATAAATATCCCTTGGTTATTGGTGCTGTGCACAGCACTCCGTGGCACCGTTCATAGCTGCTCATCTTAGAGCAGGAGGTGCAGGCAGTGCAAGTGTTCCAACATTACATGATTGCAACCTCTCTGTCACTGGGATTTCAGCAGCATTTTCCCAGTTTCCCAAAAATCACATATGGAGAGAGGGCAGGGAATAGTTTCCTGCAAAATCTTGTGTAGCTGGAATGGCTCCGTGACAGTGATGGTTTCAACATGATTTTTTTGCATAGATACTTGGGTTGGGGGAAAAAAAAAAGCCCAGAGGTTCTGGTTTGTTCTTCCCAGCAGTAATTGTGTGAATTTCTGTGGTGCTGCTGCTCTCAAAGCAGAGCTTGAGGGATTGAGTGCAGCAGAACTAAGGGAAGGAAGAGAAACCCAAACCAACCGGGGCCAGTTTTGTGAAGTTCCGGAAACCCCTCAGCTGCAGCTCTGCCCAACTGTGCTGTTCAGGCAAAGCTGCCTGCCCATGGAAGTGAACCACCTGAAGAAGCCTGTCCCACTTGGTGCCATCAAAGCTGTGGCTCCAGGGCTCAGTGCAAACTTTGAGAGGAGGGTGCCTTGTGCCCTGGGCTGCAGGCCAGCCCTGGGAGGATGGGGCCATGAAATAGGAACTGAAATGCCTGCCCTGCTGCAGTATCCCATCTATTCCTGCCTCTGGGGGAGGGTGTTGGTGCTCCTGGGTGCCCCTGGACACAACAATCTGGCCAGGCTCTACTGCTCCAGAGGATCCAGACTTGACCAGCATCTTCAGCTGTTTGATGAGTCATGTTGGAAAGGAGATTAGAGCTTGTGTATATCTTGAGTGGCACTTTCTTTTCACATCTTTATTTTCCTATTTAAGTAGAAGCTCTGCAAGCTTTCTTGCCCCCAGCTTTTATGAAGTACATCTTTTTGGTGAAATCAAAGTGCTAGTGCATGTGATTCCCCTGCTATCAGTTTTCTTCTGGCAAGAGCACTCGCAGCGTTAAAGCCACACAGCACTTCCAGGGACAGGAGTCTCCTACCACTGCCCCAAGCACCTTGAGTAACCATTGCTCATCCTGACCTGCCGTGCAAATTTCATGAAACCCGTGGCTGCTTTGCAGGATTCCTTGAAGGAACAGGGAATTGGATAAACTCCCTTGCTTTGCTCAGTTAAACTCTGGTTAGGGGGTTTTCAGTGGCCCAAAACATCACTGCGTATCAACACGAGTTTTGCCAGCAGTGTTTCCTCGCGTGTGTTGCCTTGGTCTGTCCAGCACTGAGCCTCAGCAAGGAACAGCCGTCCTTGGAACCACAGAGGACTCAGTGTGGGTTTAGCTTGACTGACAGCTACCCAGTGGTGATGGAAACAAATGCTTTCCCTTCATTTACTTTAATTTGTGCCTTCTGCAAGGGTATTTCAAATTCAGGTGTTGGGCGGGATTTGTTCTTATGTTTAAGTAACACCGTGTTATTTGCTTTACTAGCAGTGTGTAGTGGTTGTTGATGCTCAGCTCCCCGTCAAAGAAATGGTTTGTGAGGGTGGGAAAGAGAGGGCTTTCTCCCAGAAGCTCCTGGAAGATTTTCTGTTGTAGAGACAAATGCCACAGCTCGGTATTTCTGTTAGCACCTCCTACTTTGCCGTATAGATTTAGGACTCGTTCTGAAATGCGTGTAATGTGGTGCACGCTGGCCGAGGGCAGACTGACACCACCTAACTTCTTTATGTAGAGCACTGAGCTGCGTCTCAGCCTGCTCTCGTCTGCCTCAAACAGGGAGGCGAGGCAGGGCTCACAGGGCAGGCCCCGGGCCAGCTGCTCGGCCACGCGGCCGGCGGCGCGGGCGAGGCTCTGCGCCTGCAGCGACAGATCCGTCAGCGCGTTGCTCAGGGCGCGGCTGGGCAGCAGCAGCCCGGCACTGCCGGGGGGCTCCGGGGCCCTCCCGGGAGCTGGGGGACACTGGGCACAAATGCTGCCCAGAGTCAGAGCTCCCCTCTGAGACACGGATACGTCCCGGGGGCTGGCACTGCCGCTGCTGTGCGGCGAGCCAGGCGCCAGGCTGCAGCTGGCCAGCACTCTGTGGTAAGCAGCCTGGAACACGGCGCAGGTGGGGCTGCCACTGCTGCCACAGGCTTGCTGCAGGGCCCTGAGAAACTGCTCCAGAGGGTCCAGGCTGAAGGCGTGTGTGTGGAGGTGATGGGAGGGAGCGCCTTCTGGACACGTGTAGTTGGAGGAAAGCCACTTGAGGCTTTCAGCATTGAGCAAGAAGCTCAGAAATCCCAGTTTACGTTTGCTCTTAATAATGTGTCTCCCCACAGAGTCGGTTAAGTTGACAAAGCAGCTCTTGGCCTCATCGAAGAGGTTGCTTATTTTGGTGCAATTTCCAGCTAGCAAAGGCTCCTTTCCATAGGAATTTCTGCCATAAAATACATTGCACAGAGAGCTCATCAGACGCACAAACTTGACAGTCCCACTGCAGTTCTGAAACGAGGCCAGGCCCAGCTGCTGGAGATGCTCCAGTGCCTCAGCAACACCCTCGCTGAACAGCAGGGTAGCAAGGTTGACCTTTAGGTGGTAACTCCCTTTACTGCCAGCCCTGCCTGCCTCAGGACTGCACAGCTCCAACACCCTCTGTTCTCGCAAAGCTGCCAGCTCCACCACGTGCTGCCACCACACGGTGTCACCGAGCCACTCCACCTTCTGGAGGCACTGCAGAGCATTCCTTATCAGCACGAGGGCCTGACCAACATCAAAGAAGTACGAGATGCTGTGAGCAGAACCGGGTGGATGCCGGAAAGTGCACCGAATCCTCCTGGGATCCATGCTGATCCCCAGCGCTCTGGCAGTCTCAGCGCCACGGGCAGAGGCACCCGCTGTCACAGCCAGGACCACGATCCCGATGGCGTTCAGTTTATTGATGGCCTGACGAAGGAGCTGAGCCAGGAAGTGGCCGGACGTGCTGTTCACCAAGAAATAGCCCAGGGGAGCTCTCCACGGGCTCGAGATGCCGACTGCCATGAGGATTATCACTTCCGACGCCAGCGGAGCCTCGTCTGCATCAAGGGTGCCCGCTCCCAAGTCAACAAAGCCCGTCAGCCGCCTGGTCTGTGGGTCCCACTCCTGCTGCTTCTGCAGGGACACGTCCTGCACCAGCACGGCGCAGTGGCCGTAGGACTGATCCCCTCTCTCCACCTTCTCCTGAAGCCGGAGAAAAATGTTACTGCTGAAGCCTGCAGCAGCCTCGTTGTTAGACAGCCAGCTGCGGAAACAAAGGGAGGATGTGATCAGGAGACGTGATTCTGCAAAAGTTGAAGCAACAGGCAGCACTTTTTACCACTTAGGACGTGGTCAGCCATGCCCAGAGCTACCAAGCAGAGACATGCAGGGCAAAGGAGGCAGCCCTGCTTTCCTTCATAATCCCAGTTTCTCTTCTCCCACCCTAGTGGTGGGAAGCCAAGGAAAGTACTGACCATGCAGGGAAGTAACAAAGCAGCTTCAGGACAGATCTGTTACACCTATTTCTACACGAGTACCTGGAAATACATTCTGAACGAATGAATAAAAACTTGCTTTGTCAGGCTGTAAGGATGAGGGAGGGGAAGAATCTTCCGTAGGTAATCATAGGCCTTAATATGGTAAAGATGGAGAAGACAGGCAAATTGTCTCATTTCTGATGAGTAGTCTGCCATCTGCCTCCAGCTGTGCAACTCTCGAGGCAAATCTGCTTAAGAAATCACAACAGGTCAACTTTAGTGAAACAAAAAAGTGGCTGAAAACAGAGGGATGCATGACACACATGCAAAATACAAGGCAACATCGTGGCCTCTGGAACAACTCAGACCTGAAGTCTGGCGTGAAGCGCAGGGCTCAGCAATGACACCGCTGTGCCTCGCCTCTTCCTTGGCACGGGTTAAGCAAAGACGCGAAACCGGGGCGAGGGAGGGCACTCTGCCTCACCGAGCGTCCCCAGCAGTACCTGAAAACTGCGCCTGCAGCAAACTCACGATTTCCTCAGAAAGTTGCCGCTTCTCCGCCAGCTCCCTGAGGATGCTNCAACATCGTGGCCTCTGGAACAACTCAGACCTGAAGTCTGGCGTGAAGCGCAGGGCTCAGCAATGACACCGCTGTGCCTCGCCTCTTCCTTGGCACGGGTTAAGCAAAGACGCGAAACCGGGGCGAGGGAGGGCACTCTGCCTCACCGAGCGTCCCCAGCAGTACCTGAAAACTGCGCCTGCAGCAAACTCACGATTTCCTCAGAAAGTTGCCGCTTCTCCGCCAGCTCCCTGAGGATGCTGGGCACGGTCCTGCGCCGGGGCGCGGGGCCGCGCCTCGCGGGGGCCGGCGGCG
>VXBR01003158.1:75205-117797 GCA_013400215.1 Cisticola juncidis | reverse complement strand
CCGGCAACGGGGCGAGGGTGCGGTCCCGCTGGCCTGGCGGGTGCATCCGACGCGGGGGGGCCCGAGGGGGCTGAAGCAGGAGGCAGAAAGGAGCCGCTGAGGGTGTTCGGCGGCGGGGGCTGGGCAGGGGCTTCTCGGGGCTGGGTTTGTTACATGGGTTCAGGCAGAAAAGCTGCCGTAGTGCGCTCGATGCCTTGCTGCTTTAAAGGAGGGCTTTCACAGCTGTTGAAGCTTTGCCCACGTTTTCCTGTGTTCTGTTCAGCACCCCTCCGTTTCCTCTACTTGTCAGTGTTGCTCTGCAGTGGAGAGTTATTCCTCCCCGCCCCGGGTGTCCTCTGGAGAGGATGGCTTGGCTGTCTGTCTGTCCGTGGGACATCTTTGGGAAAACAGTCCCTCCGGCTCCTGCCAAGTCCTGCTGCGGCTCCTGGGTCCGTGGCAGTGCAGTCTCACCACGCACCATTTAAGCATCCCTTTCTTGGTCTTACTTTTCAGCAAAATGAAGCTGAAGGAAATAGACCGTACTGCCATGCAGGCATGGAGCCCTGCCCAGCAGCACCCCATTTACCTGGCCACAGGTGAGTTTTTTGGGAAGCATGTGCTGGCAGACCTCAGGCAGTGTGCAGGGGCTGTCATGAAGGGGCTGTTTTTGAAAGCTGTAGGAGTTACTCTGTGTCCTGAGGGCTGGAGTGGGGTAAATGTTGTGGGGTTTTGAGTGGAGTTCTTGCATTGTGCTGATAAAAACATGCTTTGTATTCTACAAGTGACTGCAAGCATCTGTCTCCTTTTGCCAGGGAAAGGTGACATCAGTCCTGACCATTAGTCACTTGTGGCTTCTTTGTAACTTTGATTGTGTTCTGTGCATCACCAGGGAGAGGTACTTGCCCAAAGCTTTTCCTGCTCATACTCATAGAGAAATACTCAAAGGGAGAACCCTGGGGAGGAGAGTTGTGTGAGACTATATCTGAGTAACAGAAACCTGACTCCATCTCAGAATCCTTTTTGAAAAGATGGTGTTTTTATTCCCTTTCTTGTGCTGGGTTTGCAGTTACTGCTCTGTGTATCGTGGCTTTCTCACTGCTGGACATGCTTCCTCACAGGTACATCAGCTCAGCAGCTGGATGCAACCTTCAGTACAAGTGCTTCTC
This sequence comes from Cisticola juncidis, assembly GCA_013400215.1. NCBI lineage: Eukaryota > Metazoa > Chordata > Aves > Passeriformes > Cisticolidae > Cisticola > Cisticola juncidis. Next base: position 116,652 of record VXBR01003158.1, on the reverse strand, counting down.
TAGAAATATTTGAGTTGGACTTAGCAGACCCTTCACTGGATATGAAGAGCTGTGCCACATTCTCCTCCTCACACAGGTAGGCAGTGTTGTGAGAGAAAGGTACAGTTTGTGAAACTGTTACATATGGGATATGTGAAAGTGTCACTTCACGTGGTTTGCTTGCACTTGTTGAGGAGAGAAGCAGAAGTTCAGCACTGAAAGATGAAGGCAGTTGTGTGCAGTTGATATTGTGGGGCAGTGAGCTTGGACTCAGGCATTTCATGCTTTGACATGAACAGAAAACTTGTGAATGTATGTGTGGACCCTTCATCTCAGGAAGCCTCTGAGATTCACAGGAAAACAGAAGAAAATTGTGAAAATATGGTGGCAGCTTTTCATATTGACCATCCTGTTGGTATTTAGGCATTCCAGGAGGACTCCTGTAACATAACTGAATTATGTTGTGTGTGTTCCTACAGCTGAGAAGCCAAATTCCTGGCTGCTCAGCTCCTCTTAGTTCCTTTCCACATGCTTATCCAGACAAATACTGTTGGCATCAGAGCATCGCAGCAGCTCTCTGGCTGAGCTGAAACAGCCACCTGTTTAAAAAACCCTTTTTAAATGCCCTGCTCTATGAGCACAGCTGATATCTACATGTCCTACTGACCTGCTCAGAGCGGGAGGCAGTGTTGGATCTTTGAGTTTCATTGTTCTGCCTTGTTTTACCTGTGACTGAGATTCTTTAAGACTTGCCATTTGCTTTCTGAATTTCTAGAAGCACTCCTTATAGCCAGGATGCAGTGCTCCTTGGAAGTGCCTCCTTTGACCAGCAACACAAGAATTTGACTTTGCCCCAGAAAATGCATTAAAAAGGAGGTTGAGGGTTGTTTGTTTGTTTGTTTTTAATTCAAGATTAGATAGCAGTGTATACGTCAGGCTCTATTTTGGCTTGCAGCAAATGAGAATGTCCAGGTGGTTAGATGCACAAAAGATAAATCCTTAATTGCCCTCCAAGGCAAGTTTTGTACTGCTTTTATAGAACTGCTCTTTATCTTGGAAAGAGTAAAGGGCGGGAGAAAAGTAATTGCACGGTCAATTTTTGGGTTTTGTTCCTCACTGTTTCCTGCCTTCATTTTGAGTTGTTTTAAATCCTGTTCAGTCTTGCTGGTGATGCCTGGACATCCTATCAGTCACTTCATTTCTTGGAAACCTGCATAGTTAGGTGCAGAAGCCTAAAATCATACCCAGAGGTTTGTCTGTCTGATATCACAGACAGAGTTCTATTTGTAGCATCATTCTTTGGTGAGCCCCTGCTGTAACCTCAATGCTGGGAGCCTGAGCACCTGGCTGCTGTGGTATTTCACACCCAGCATATGCTCTTTGGGTAGCTTTCTGCAGTATCTGTCTTACCATGCTAAAGTCGCTGTGATTTAAAGAAAATACTTGAAGATTGCCCAGAGGTAACAAAAAGATGAGCAATATTGCGGTGAATGCTGAGGTATCTCCTTGCCACCTTCCAGTCAGTGTGGGTTTGCTTTCTGCTTGCATAAGAGCTGATAGGTGGCTGTGTTGCTTTATGCAGAACATATTAATTCTTTGTACAACTAAGTGCACAGGAATGCTGTTTTGGTTATGCAGGAAGTTAATTGAGTTGAAGGGAATTTGGGTATTTACAGATGAACACAAGAGTGTTCTTAATTTCTGGAAGTGTGTTTGATTCCTCTTGAGCTAGCCTGAAAATAGGCTGTGGTCCAAGAGCTGTGTCTGTGATGTTGGCTAAACTTACTGAGTCCCTGGTATGGCAGACAAAACACTTGCACATCCAAAAGCACAGACATGGAAAAGGATATGGAATTTTTCTAGTTTCACCTGTTTCTTCTGTATGAAGCTGCTCGCAGAGAGAGGTTTCTCTCCAGGTTGGATGAGCTTACAGCCCTTGATTTGATTACTCCTGTTGTGGTTGGGAGCACTTACCTGATTCTGCAGCCAGGAGATGGGAGATACCAGTTTGCACGTTATTGGTTGTGCATATTGCTAAGGAGCAGAATTGGAGCATGTCTTCCTGATGGAAGGGGTTGCACAGAGACTCGTCCCCAGGGAGGAATGCAGGCAATGCTTTTCTCTGACTTCAGCTGGGGTGACCAAAACTGGGATGTCTCAACCTACGGGGAGCTGGTGGTGGATGGTTCTGAGACTGGGGCCCTCTGTGTCTTACAGGTACCACAAGCTGATCTGGGGCCCTCACAGCATGACCTCAGAGGACAGAGTGTCTGGAGTCCTGATTGCTGGGGGTGAAAATGGAAATGTCATTCTGTATGACTCAGCCAAAATCATAGATGGAGAGGCTGAGGTAATAATAGCCCAGAAAGACAAGCACACGGGACCAGTGAGAGCGCTCGATGTCAACATGTTCCAGGTCGGTTGTTCTGCTGTTCCTCTTAACAGACCATCAGTACAGGAGTGTCCTATCTCAACTTGAAACCTCCAATGTTTCTGCTGCTTCCACGCCCCTGAAAAGCATGGACTATATTTGGTGTTTGAGTGACTGTATTTAGTAGGAAAAACCTGTCCCATTACTGGCATTTCAGGATGGGGGATGAAAGTGCCTGAGGTGTCTGCTTCTTTCCTTCCCCTTATCAGTTTACCTTATCAATTTAGTTGATCTTTTTAGCTCTGCTCATGTGTGAAGTAGAGGTGCTCTTCAGGGTGTTTTTAGTGACTCTCTTCTCTTGACTTCTGTGCATAGTACCAGTCACACAGGAAGGAATTATGTGCTCTCATTCATGTTTCTGGTGAGATCAATTTTCAGGTATCTCCTTTGGTAGGATGCATCTTCAAGGCCTCTAAGTATTGTTAGGAAAGAGGAGACAGCAAGGAAACACAGCTATGTGGCCTCTTCAGCAGAAGGGCTCTCAAAACCAGCAATCCTTTCCACATAACCAATGAGCATTTACTTCCTTCTAGATACTGTGTGTTGGTTTTTCTTTGTTGCCTGCAGCAGTGTGAGAATTCAGTTGGATTTGTTTCCTAAATACCATTCGTGTCCTTGGCACGCTTGCCTCCAGCAGGCTGTGCTGTGTTCATTGTGTCCTCTCTGAATCGCTGCCTGTCCCTTTCTGCCTGTCATGAACTCAGGACTTGTCTGTCATCAGCCACACGATGTGACCAAAGGGCACTTGGTGACCTTGCTCATGTTGCCCTGCCTGGACTTTTTCACCCCAGGGGCAGGAGTGCTCTGGGAGGCTGCACTCGCTGTGGGCAGGGCAGGAGTGCCACAGTCCAGAGCAAAGCTCTGTGGTGGCTGTGGTAGCAGCACTGCTTCCCCCTCTGCCCTGCCACTCTTTTCCCTGTATCTTTTCCTATATCCTGGGCTGATAGGGGAAATTCGCAGAGTCCTGCAGATCTGATGCCTCCCAGCTGCTAAGACTGGGGAAGCTGATGCTGAAAATACTCTTAAATGTCTATTAATGTTTCTTACAGACTAATCTGGTGGCCTCTGGTGCTAATGAGTCTGAAATCTATATCTGGGACTTGAACAACTTTGCTACACCAATGACACCTGGAGCGAAGACACAGGTACCAGATTTGTGTTTATTAGATTCTCCACAGCAGACTCATGAAAGAGATGCATGGCAGTTCAGTGAGAGCTGATGGAAATTTGCAGTTTTAAGCAGTCTCAAGGGCATGGAGTTGGGGGAAGCCCCTTGAAGTCTAACTTGGGTAGTAGCAGCACACAAGGGTGAGTGAAAGCTGCTGCTTTTGTAGGCCCTGGAGAGCAGTGTCCACGTGTGCACGAGTCCATGCAATGAATCCATGCTGCTTCTCCTGAGCAACCCTGGCTGTGCTGGCTTCTTTATCCACAACAGACCTGTAGTTTTGGCTTGCTGCACAAGCCAGCCATGTCTTCACATGGCAATTTTTTGTTAAAAAGTTGTATTTCACCAGAGAAAGCTGTAGTGTCTCCTTAATTTTTGAGAAGTGTTGCATTTTATCAACTAAGAAGCAGAGTTTCTCAGGTTACACGCCTTTTCAAATACCATAGCCATTACATGTCTTTTAGTGTTCTTCTGCATGTTTCACTGCATTCATGAATCTGAATATGGTACAGGTACACAGAGAAAAATTAAAGAAAGATAAAAAGCAGCCACTGAGAAATCAGATAATGAGGCAGTAGGTTTTGCAGTTACCTTGGTGGGTTTCAGGGAGTCATTTAATTGTTATACTCAAGGTCCAGTGTTGAGCCTGTGTCACTTAAAGATGATCTGTGGGGAAAAACAATAGTCTTTTGGTGCTTTTTGCCTTGTGAAGGAAATGGAAGAATGGGAGGGAACTGTTTCAATGCAAGTACACTTCTGTTGCTGTTTACAAAATTCTGCAGGAGTTCATGGTTACTGGAAAATGGGTTTATTACTGCATGATAATTTGGAGATAAAAAAAACATGCAAATGGGACGAGAAGTAATCTTCAATTTAAAGATTTTTAGTTTAAGCTCTGTGGGGTTTGGTTACTTTGTTTAGTTGAAGTAATTTATTAACATGTAGGCATTTTAGAGGGTGCTCACCTTAGAGACCCCTGTAAAAGAGTTATGTCTAATAGTGATTTTTTTAGGGGCTGGGCTGTCTTTTAGTCTATACGCATAATGACAACTAGAAATAATAGGGCAACAAGGGCTGGGTTAATACTGCTTTTAGTTTTTGGTCTAAAATAAGCATTGGAGGGAATAAAAAAACCCCATGGATTTTCTCCAAGCAAACTTTTTTTTTTTTTTTTTTTTTCTAAATAAAAGCCTAACAGTCCAAGACAAAAGAGCAGTTCATATGTCTGGATATACTTTAGTGGAATAATTTTATGTTCTTGAAGTTTGGTCTTGTTTTAATAACTAATGCATAAGTCTTGTAAAGAAAATAACTTCACGGAGAAATTCTAGCAGGTTGTAAATCAGTATTTTCAGGTGTTGTACATTACAGCATGTGTAGAGAGGGAGCCAGAGGACACCCAGTGCTCGGGGCACTCTCCTCGCAGAGTCCTCACTTAGGCAGTGCTGAGAGTGGCAGGGTTGGGTCCCCAGTGCCGGGTGTGACAGGGCTGTTGCTGTGTGTGGCAGCCTCTGGAGGACATCAGCTGCATTGCGTGGAACAGGCAGGTCCAGCACATCCTGGCCTCCGCCAGCCCCAGCGGCCGCGCCACCGTCTGGGACCTCCGGAAGAACGAGCCCATCATCAAAGTCACCGACCACAACAGCAGGGTGAGTCTGAGTGTCCTGAGGAGCAGGGTGAGTGTCCTGAGGAGCAGGGTGAGTGTCCTGAGGAGCAGGGTGAGTGTCCTGAGGAGCAGGGTGAGTGTCCTGAGGAGCAGGGTGAGTGTCCTGAGGAGCAGGGTGAGTGTCCTGAGGAGCAGGGTGAGTGTCCTGAGGAGCAGGGTGAGTGTCCTGAGGAGCAGGGTGAGTGTCCTGAGGAGCAGGGTGAGTGTCCTGAGGAGCAGGGTGAGTGTCCTGAGGAGCAGGGTGAGTGTCCTGAGGAGCAGGGTGAGTGTCCTGAGGAGCAGGGTGAGTGTCCTGAGGAGCAGGGTGAGTGTCCTGAGGAGCAGGGTGAGTGTCCTGAGGAGCAGGGTGAGTGTCCTGAGGAGCAGGGTGAGTGTCCTGAGGAGCAGGGTGAGTGTCCTGAGGAGCAGGGTGAGTGTCCTGAGGAGCAGGGTGAGTGTCCTGAGGAGCAGGGTGAGTGTCCTGAGGAGCAGGGTGAGTGTCCTGAGGAGCAGGGTGAGTGTCCTGAGGAGCAGCGTGAGTGTCCTCAGGAGCAGGGTGAGTGTCCTGAGGAGCAGGGTGAGTGTCCTGAGGAGCAGGGTGAGTGTCCTGAGGAGCAGGGTGAGTGTCCTGAGGAGCAGGGTGAGTGTCCTGAGGAGCAGGGTGAGTGTCCTGAGGAGCAGGGTGAGGGCGAGTGTCCTCAGCAGCAGGGTGAGTGTGAGTGTCCTCTCAGCTGCTGGCGCGGGGTGGGTCAGGGCACCCCTTCCTGTGGGGCAGATACGCATGCCTGGCCCAGTTTGCTCTTGAGAGTGCGTTTATGCAAGAGGGATTGTCAGCATTATCACTTGAAATAGCCAGATACAGACTGAAGCAAGGCATTCAGGTGTCCTATCAGAGTGAGGATTTAATTCTGAGAAAGCTCTTACTGCTCTCTTCGGGGCTACCACAGAAAGATTTTTTTTTATTATTATTATTTTGCCACAGAGAAGCGTGGCATTGAGCAGGTTACGGGGCACTGCCTCCTATAGTTATAACCACCATGCCACCCCTTTAGGTAGTGTAAATGTGAAAAAGAGCCTGTTCAACTCGTGGAGAGTGACATCTTTGTATAATTTTTTATTATTTTAAATAGACTATTGCTATAACAAACTTCAAAGATACAGCAACACTTAAAAATGAAAGTTAGAAGTGGGTGGTTGTGAAGTAGCTCACAGTATTATTATTTTGATGAACTGTAACTTTCAATGCTTTCTGTGTTTGTTGCCTGACATAACAGCAGCACAGTAGGCTGTCTTCATGTGATGGTAGTCCTGTGATGCAATGTTCCCATGACAATAACCTCTGCCTAATGGCTTTTATTAAAACAGCAATAAAAATATGGTTTATATGGTGAGCTTTAGTGTTTTCTCACATGAAAACACAGAACTGTGAAAAGGCCAGCACAGTGTAAATCTCTCTGAGAAGACCTTGGGAAACTTAAGTGCAAGTCTCCTCATTCACAGGAATAAGGAGAATATCCCAGTCAATGCAGTCAGAAATAATGCCTGGAAACACAGCTGCAAATTCCCTTGCAGCGGTGTTTTACCATGCACACAGACACATTTGGTCTAGTTTTCTTTTTCCTTTAGTGCTGCTCAGTTATGTGATGCTTTGACCCACTGTTGCCCCTCAGATGCACTGCTCAGGCTTGGCCTGGCACCCTGAAGTTGCCACCCAGATGGTTTTGGCCTCAGAGGATGACAGGCTGCCCGTTATTCAGATGTGGGATCTCAGATTTGCCTCCTCACCACTCCGTGTTCTAGAAAGCCACACAAGGTAGGGGTCTGGCTCAGCGTGGTGTCTCCGTGGGGTTTGCTCTGCTGTGACTGTCCTAGTTTACACATCTCTCCTCCTGCTGTTCCCTGTGAAAGAAGGCTCCTTTGGTGGTGGCAGTTTCAGCAGCAGGCAGTGCTGTGTGCTGGCTTGCTGGCACCCAGCCCTGTGAAAGACTTGCCTTTTTGGAGCTGGGTGCTCTGAAGGAAACAGCCCCCAAATTGAATGAACAAACCAACCCACCAGGCTGCTGAAATAGTGAAGATACTAGTTTCTAGGTTTTTTAAGAGCAAGCCAAGGAAAAAGAAGTAGAAGCAGTTGATTTTGGCTAAATACTGTACTAAAGGTGCACCTAGGCACATCCTGATGTGTGAATTTGCACAGTTTCTGTGCCCCGCAGTCCCCTAAATGCCTTCATTTTGGGTGTAGTGGATGATTCTGGCAAGTTCTTGTCCCTCCTTGGTTGTTGTTGAAACTTTCCTTATTGCTCAAATACAGTGCTTGGTTTAAGAATGGAGAAGTGTTGTGGCTTCTACCAAAACTGCTGATTTGAATGTCTTGCTAATCAAAAGCTGAAAAACTTCCTAGTCACTGACCTTCCCTGTGGGTTTGCACAGAGGGTATTAGTGACACCACAGGCAAATGAACTGTACTGTTACTAATGCCCAGGCTCTTCCGTATGACTACTGCATTTGATTTTCAGATACAATGGCTGCATCTTTATGCCTTTTCATGCAGAAAATAGAAAACATCATTTCAACAAAACAAGGGCTGATAACACTGAAAAATCCTTCCTCCTGTGAGAGGAAGGGGTGGAGAGGGCATTTTGACATGGGATGCAGAACTTCTAAATATGCTTTATTTATCACCATTTTGCATTTTACATTAGGCTTTTTTGTTGTGGTTTTTCATGCAGGGGTATATTGGCCATTGCTTGGAGTATGGCAGATCCAGAGCTGCTACTTAGCTGTGGGAAGGATGCTAAAATTCTCTGCTCCAACCCTAACACAGGCGAGGTATTGTATGCATACCACCTTAAAAAACCCAAAAATGTCTGTTCAGAGGTGGCACATGCAAAGCACATGTTCCTGTGCGTGCATTCCTAGGAATGATGCTTCTGTGGGATGTTGCTCCCTATCCTATTTGCTATATGTGTCTTCTGAGTTTGTTCTGGTGGTGCAGGATTCCTTCCTGGTGTTGTCAATATTACACATTTGTCCTTGCAACTTCTCTTAGAGAGCAGTGATGTCCCTGTTCATTATAAGAGATGGAGATGCCTCCACCTAAACTAAGTATATGCTTCCTACTCTTGTTGTGCCCCAGTATGGCTGGATCATTGTTGCAATTGCCTTTTTCCTTCTCTAAGAACTTTATCCCGACAGGAGGGTTTTTGTAGGTTGCCACAGTAGTGGCAGATCAGTGAGAGCTACTCAAATGTGTTCCCACCCCCACCCTTTTGGGCCTAGGGATACTTTTCAAAGAGAATGCAGATCTGTTTTTCAGACGGTGTTTGGCCCTAGACCAGGAGAAGGGCTTCAGACATGCTGGAGGGCTCCTTGCCTACAGTGGGCAATAACTGTGGAGTGGGAGATGTTTCTAAAATTCAGACATTGGCCCAAAAGTGCAAAAGGTGTACAGTGTTAGATAAGTTACCGGAACTGGATCCTGTGCTGTTACAAAGTTTTTACATGTGATTGAATCATGCTGCATGTTTTTATTAAAAATAAAAACCTGTTCCTTGGAGACAGCATTTTGCTGACAGCTAGCATTTTGTTCTCTGAGTTTCTCCTGGTTTGTGGCTAAATGTCTTCTGCAAGGGGGGCTTGTCTGTTCCAGGGCATAAGAGGCTGTCTGCTCAGGGTTTTACCCTTTTCAGTTTTCCTGTGAAAAACAGATTTCCTCCATGTGGTGTATGGGGGTACCTAAATCAGCTCTGAATGAGCTAGAGTGAATGTCAGCAGCTCACAGCTCTCAGTGGGACAGCACAGACATTCTCCACCTGCATCATTTGTCCTGTGTGGATTAAACAGGGTTTAATGGGAGAGAAGGAGAGGAGGCAGTGGTGTGTGATAATCTGCTGTTTGGAGATCATCAGGGTTTGCCCACTGTTGTGCAGTGGAGGCTGCTGGGGAGCAGGAGGAGCACACCAGTCGGGGGCACACGGCAAGATTGTTGCCATCGGGCAGGGTGCCCATGAAAGCGCTGATTTGTTGGCTCGGCTTTGCTCCCCAGGTGCTGTATGAGCTGCCCACGAACACCCAGTGGTGCTTTGATATCCAGTGGTGCCCCAGGAACCCTGCAGTGCTGTCTGCAGCCTCCTTCGACGGGCGCATCAGTGTCTACTCCATCATGGGCGGCAGCGCCGACGGCCTGAGGCAGAAACAAGTTGACCAGGTGCTGAAAGCTGTTCAGCTAAGAATCAGGACAAGAAAGAGGGTGGGGGGAACAAAATATGGGAAGTCTTTAGTGGGTGTTTGCAGCCCTGCTTGCAGGAGTACCACTTCAGCGCAATTAAATGTTTATGTTATTAGAGAAATGTCATTTCTGTTTTTTCCCCCTTGTGTTATCAAAGCTCTCCTCGTCTTTTGGGAACCTCGATCCATTTGGCACGGGCCAGCCCCTGCCTCCCCTGCAGCTTCCCCAGCAGACTGCCCCACAGAGCGTGGTGCTGCCTCTGAAGAAGCCCCCCAAGTGGATCCGGTGCCCCATGGGAGCCTCCTTCTCGGTAAGGAGGGCACGGGATGGGCAGGGCTGCCAGGCAGGTGGGGAGAGGTCAGTGTGGTGCTCCACTTTGGGAGATCTTCCCATTTGTCATCATAGTGGGAGATGCCTGGGGCAGCTTCCACACAGGGCACTGGGGGCAGCCTGACCAAAATGCTTGGGAAAAAGAAACGTTGCTGAGAGACATTTGTTTGTGTGCTGGCATTAGGGCTTCAGTTTTGTTTCTGTGCAGTGCTTGCTTTAGAATCAATAAATATACACAGGGGGCAATGGGAATGAGACCAAACTGGGCAGTATCTGAGACTTCATAGCTTCAAACTGCACTCAAGTGAGTCAGTGTGGTGGACACTACTCAGGTTAACTTTGATCAAGGCAGCAGGAGCTGCTGTAGCAGCACAAGGCAGGGTTCCTCCATAGCTGGTTGATTTGCAGAGGAGGCAGCTGAGGGGATGGCAAGCTCTGCTTTTTGCAGTCATCTGCTCCTTGGCTCCACTTTTGGCTTATTTTCTAAACCCACAGGCCATTTATTTGGGAACTTCTGGAGATTTTAGCCTGTCCATTTGAATTTGATTTCTCTGCTGCAATACTTCTCAGTTTTCAGCATTGTATGTCTGCTTATTCATGGTGTGATGCACAAATTAAAATGCAATTTTCTCCTGTCAAAGAGAAGTGATGTTGCCTAGCCACTGACTGATGTGTCATTTTATGATGTTGTTTATTCCTTATTTGTCCTGGTTTCCTAGGAGCCAGGTGTCAGTCTTTTCCCTGGCTAGGCTTTCGCTTTTTTCTAATGCAGGTTTTACTGGACTGGCCTATGTCAATTAACTTTGAGCTACAGAATGAAACAATATCATAAGCCCCTCCTAATTATTTTCTTGTGGTGATTTTACCTCTTCAAATGTTGTCACAACTTACTGCCTATCTGCCTATCTCTCTGTAGTTTCAGCCACTAAAACAGTCTGGCAAGAGCAGGGCAGACATCATGCTTGAGCATTCACCTAATGATGCACAGGCAATTGATGCATAATTTCTTTGGCAATTGCCTTACAATATCATGAGATACTCCACTGATGTTGGGTACTTATAGACCCACAGCTCTAGCTCTGTTTCTGGTTTGTCTTTTGTCTGAGAAAAAAAAACAGGCACAGAAATGGCTGTGCTTATAAATCCTATTAAATGTGAACCTACATATTCAACAAGCTCCTTATATGCATAGAAATATGGGGTGGAGGGGAAACCAACAAATGAGCAGATGTCAGGAGTGTTCAGTTATTGGACAATAATCGTATATATATTATATAAAATACATTTTCATACATGCTCCCCTGCTGTATACTTGTATTTTCACATACTGCATGTGCTTCAATTCCAGTTTGGAGGCAAGCTGGTGACGTTTGAGAACTCCAAGTCTGTGCCGCAGCCGGGCATGGAGCAGCAGCAGCAGCATCCCCACGTCTACGTGAGCCAGGTTGTCACGGAGAGGGAGTTCCTGGCCCGCTCCCACCAGCTGCAGGAGGCTGTGCAGTCCCAGGGCTTTGCCAGCTACTGCCAGCAGAAAATCGACATGGCCCTGGCGGACTTCGAGAGGAACGTCTGGGCCTTCCTAAAGGTATCAGGGTGACCTTCAGGAGTTCCCGTGGACTGGGAAAGCCAGGACAGGGTTCCCTCACATGTAGCTGAAGAGGTGCTGGGAACCCAAGCTGTGGCAGTAGTGCCCATAAGCCGTGTCACTGGAGGGGGCCCACCAGAGCAGGGGTGTTGGTGGGGTTGGTGAGGAGTCACGGCAAAGCAGAGGTGTGGGTGAGGGTGTCCCATGGTTTTTGATGTGCCCCATCAGCACACATTTGTACAGGGAGCTGGTGAGAAGGCTTAAAGCTTTGGGATAGCTTTAGATGGGCTTCTCGCTGCTCACTCCAAGCTTTTAGAGGTTTCCAAGTGAAGCAGATGAACAGATTGTTCACCTACAATAACCACATGGAAGCCTTGCCCACCCGCTCAGGTGCCCAAGTCACTGAAAATTTTTGCATTTCTCTTTATTACATTCAGTCTACTCAGTCACTAAATCTCACTGGGTCACTCGTGCCAGTGAGGGAGAAAATGAAAAATGGTGAATTGCAATATAGTCTTCAACTTTTTTAAGGTGAACTTCGAAGAAGATTCACGTGTTAAGTACCTTGAGCTCTTAGGATACAGGAAGGATGATCTGAGGAAGAAGGTAAATGTGCAATATGTGAGATAAATAACTTGAGTTATTTCAGAATTCTTACAGAAAACAATTTGCTCTGTTGGATTTTTTCATTTGTTGTATCTTTTTGCAATATGGATATTCAGTGGACATGTCAGAGCAGGCAACAGACTTCAGAGGGGTGTCTGCATCTGACTGTCCGTTGTCGATGTGAAATTCTCACTCATCAAGGAGCTTTGATATTTATTGATTTATGCTGTTGATGTAACTTTGCCGTGTGACACCCTTCTACTCAAGCATCGTGGAATGAGGTCTGCTTTTAGGCTTTTTGGCCGAAGAACATGTAAGCAGTTTCCATAAACTAGGAATACCTGGGATAGTCTTTTGTTGGTGGGAGACATTATTCATTTTTGAAAGAAAAAGAAAAAAAAAACAAGCCTGAAGGTCAAACGTAGTTACATTTGGAAAAGCAAATTTTGGATCACCAGGAAGCAATTTGTACATCATTATAGATCTTTCTTCCCAGTTGGAAGATTTTTACTCAGTGTTACAGGGAGTTACCTGCTGTGCCTTTTGGCTCTGTTGTTTTCAGTTGTCTACCCAGGAAGTATATCTAGTATTTCTCCAGTTCTGTTTCAGAGGATTTTAACATTTGACTCATTTTCATTATATCAAACTAATGTTTTATTTTCAAAGATTGGCTCCATTAAAATGTCATTGTGCTCACAAATTAAATGTTCTTCAGGGCAAAATTAATATGATTATGGAAAAAATCATGGTTTTGATAACAGTTTGTCCTCAGCTTCTAAATATTTGTGCAAAGGCAAGCACAGCAAGGGTAATCCTGTTTTTGGAAAGCAGCTCTTAATTAGAAAATTCAGCTGAAATTTAGCAGTGGTTCTGCAGAGTGTCTTTATGAGATTAAATCCCACTGCTTGCTTTTGCTCTGGGTTTGATATGCCTAGAGAGACATGGGAAGAAGCTGGGAAGATGGGCACAGCTGAACTGGGTGGCCTGGAATGCTGGGCCTAGCCCATTATTTCAGTATTTAGGAAACAGATGAGAGGAGCTACAAGGTCCTGTTTTTATGTATCTGTTTTCTGAAAACATTCCACATAGATGTTGAGTCCATGTTTTTTTCAGTGCCAAGAAGCAGCACAGTACAGCTCATTGAAGGTGTGTGGTACCCAGATGGAAAGCTCACTAAATCACCACTTGGTTTTCCTATTATTGGTAGCATTAGGAAAGTAAAAACAGGGATCACAGATTTCAGCTTCTTGTAATAAGCTGCTAAGGACATGGAAAGGGTGGGTTGTATTCTTAAAACCTGTGATTGTCACGCAAGCCAAGTCCTGGATTTCTTTTTTTATTGTAAACCAGTGATTAAAAAAGAAAGAGAAAACTGTCTCCAGCAATTTGAGCTCAGCTCTTTACACAAACCAGCCTACAAGGGTAAAATAAAGCCTACAATACAAAAAGCAGTAGATAATTTTAGGAGCAATGTGAAACCCAGGCTCCCTGATGCTGAAATAATATAGAAACTACATACATAAAATTGCTGGTTTTGAGAGCCCTAATTGAATCTGCAGTCGTGCTTTGCTTTGCAAAGCAGTAGAAGCCGGGCACTTTAACTCCTGTTTTACCTTGGAAAATCCTGGCCCACAGCCAGGTGCCTGATGTGCTTTAACCCAAGCTTCCTGACAGACTCTCTGTTCCACAAAGATTGTTACTGTATTTTCCCTGACCAGAGCAGATAGAAGGTTTTGTCCTTCCTGTTCTGATACCGCTTTTATTCCTGTGGTTTCCAGCAGCTCTAGTGAGGTTTGAGGCCCTCGAGTTAACAAAGGTTTAAAGGCAAGGGCAGCTGTTGTTTCCATCCCAGCTTGGGGTGCAGGGATCTTAGCCGTAAATTCATCACCAAGCTGGAAAAGGAAATGGCTTCGTTTTATGTTAAAATGTTTAATTACATGTTAACTGTTGTGCAAGCAACATAGTAGCTACGTGTGCCAGTTGTGCAATCTGAGAATCTGGTGCCTCTTTGAAACAGTACCTAAGTCTTCGTTGTTTTCTAGATCACATCTGCTCTGAATAAAGATGGTCTTGCAGATGGTGTCTTGGGAGAGGTAAGCAAACACATGTATGTAACTCTATGGTTAGTTTTATAATGCAATGGTGATTTGTAAAGTAAGAACCACTTTTCTTTCCACTTAATAGCTGTCCCAAAGTAAGTCACAAATAATCCAGCATGTGGCAAGTTCCTACATTCAGTAGGATGAAGGTATTATTTAAACAAGAACAACTACTTCTTTTCCACTCAGATGCTCCCCTCCTTTTCCAGTGAGGGGCTCTGAGTCACAGGTTTTAATATGGGGTCTCAATGGTATCCCTCCACCTTTTCTTGCTGCTGGTGTGCCTTGACCACTGTGGGGCTTTGTGCTGCCTGGCACCTGATTTCAAGGACAGCACCTTCATCAGGCTTTAAAGAAAGCAGGACTGAGAGTGTGGTCCTATAACTTTTGCTGCAAGAGTGATAACTATAGTTCAGTGGCCTGAGTCCACAGCAGTGCAGTGCTCTTCTGCACAGACAGTTCATCAGGAGCTGCCTCATGGGGTAGAAAGCTTTTGTTGCATGTTTTGAGGCAGCTGAGATGAGAACAGCTCAAGGTGCTGTGTAATGGCAGAGAGCAAGGAAAGAGGGCCTCTACCCTGTTTGTGATGCTCAAGCATATATTGCCAATGCACTTCTGTGATTTTCAGTCTGGTTCTAACTGTTGATTGATGGAGAGGTGACTGTACTCTGCAATGCAAAGTATTTCTGCCTCTTTTGCTGGTGGATTTTTATGGCATCTTCTCTCTGCTGAAGGCTCCTGCAGAATCTGATGGATCTGTGCCAAACGAGGGGGACGAAGGCCAGACTACAGAGGAACAGTTCTTGGGAGAGGTATCTATTGCCCTCTAGACTAACCCTGCTGATCTCCCCTGTATTTACTTTGTTCCTTTAAACAGCATTTCATTTTGTTGACTTTTCCTGCTGCTGAGGATATACAGAAATACAAAAAATTATTTATAATGGTAAAATGGGACTCTTGTTGATATTTTTTTCATCTGCTTCAGGCAGTATGTTCAGCCAGGTTTATTAAGCAGGCAGTTTGTGCTCAATCATGTCAGCATTTGGGGTCCTACAATATTTGAACAGCATTGTTGTGTCCTGTGTTTTCCATATGTGGTCGGGTCCCTAATTAGTACTAAGGCCCAGCCTCTGCCTTGTGAGCAATGAGCACAGTGTACTGTTGTGTGAGCAGGCCAGTGTCACTTCCCCATCCCTCAGCCTCCCCTCAGGGTTAGAATTTGGCCCTTATTTGTGCATCCTGTGCTTGGTGCCTGTCTGCAGCTGTCTGTGGGGATGGGGCAGTGGTTTAAGGCTCCTGCATGCTGGGATGCTGTACTTGGCTCCACAGAACAAAAGGGCTGTTAAAGACACTCAAATCAGAATGCTCTCCTTGGGCTAGGTGCTTGATTGCTTGTTGGTTCTGTAGGCTCTGTGGTGGCAGACACGTGTGCCTGACAGCGTAAGGGTTCTGCTGCATGCAGTCAGGAAGGTATCGGATGTCTTGTAACAAAGGTCTCTTCTAGGAGAGAATTCACTGCCAAACGTTGCCTTAGCCTACATAAATATCTGTGAGCCTGGCCTGAAGCCACTGGGGATGCATCAGGGCCTGCTGTCACATACATAAAGTAACTGGATGAGCACATTATTCCTGTGCAAGTCACAGCATGCTCCCAACCAGTGCTGAACACACATTGGTGTTATCTGACAAAAACCAATTTTGCAGACACTGTGTCCTTTTCACAAGCCAAGCATGGTGGTTGTTTCCTTTTCTTCCCTGTCCAAATGGATGTCTTTGGTGTGCTGTGTCCTTCAGTTCAGCTGAACAGGCAGGGTGTTCCTGGGTTCCCTTGGTGTGCAGGAGCAATGGCTTGGGACAGAGGAGGAGGTTTGTGGCTCAGGCTCTGCGCTCCGCTTCGCCTGTGCTGTGGAGATGGATGGTGAAGAGAGACTGCCCTTGTGATACTGTTTTGTTACTGAAATGCTTTGTTTGAAATCCCAAAAACTCCAAGTACTTGCATGAAGTGGTGTCTGTCTTAATTCCAGGGGAGTTTTTATAAAATGCAGCCTCTGTCTACTGAGCACTCCTGTACTGAGGGCTACATTGGACTTTGTCTACTGTGAAGAAAAGTAACTTTACCTCTGCCCAAACCGGCACACAGGGATAACCTTTCCCTTCTAAGTTAATGGTCTCTGAGTTGACTGGTAGTCTGAAATTCTAGATTTAGCTTGCAGTGCAAGAGCTATATTATTTTAGAATGTGTATTTTCAAATGTTTACATAATCTCAGAAAGAATGCTTTTCCTTTCTCTTAGACTCTGAAGGACCATAAAAAAGAAACTGAAGATTTGGGATCTGCAAAGACAACATTTAACATTTCTGTTAGTGGAGGTAAAAAAACACCTTGTTATTGATATCACTGTATGTACTGTTATTTGTAAGTACTGATGTTGATACTGGTGTTCCAGTGAGAGGGCAAATTCTGCACAGATTATGAAGAATTGTAATTACTCGCCTCTAACTACATTCTCATGCGATCTCAAGGCACTTGAAAATTCAATTTTTTGAGGGGAAGGAAGTTCTACAGTGCTTGTGTACCCCACTGCTGGCATGCAGCTGCTGTGAGTGGTTTCTGATACAAAAGAAGACACGCTTGGTCAGGCATGAAGTGCTGTTCCTACAGAAACTCCCAGGGGATCTTGAGTAACACAGGAGCCACTGACCCCTGTCGAGGTTTGACTTCTTATGGCACTACTCAGGTAGTTGTTTTAGGGGCCGTTTAGACCTCTAGGAACTTGCTCTGTGACAAGGTAAATAATGCTTGACAGTGCCCCTGTGGCATGGCTGTGCCCACATGTGTTTAAAGCTGGAGGTGAAGGTGAGCACCCCTGTAAGCACCTGGCAGGGAGCGGGCTGGGTTGCAGACAGCTGTGCCAGCGTTGTACAGCCACAGTGTCACCTGCTGCTGCAGCTCTCGGTGGCTTTGGTGGCAGCATTTGCCCTGTCTCATTGCAGATGTGGATGGGCTGATCACACAGGCTCTGCTGACAGGGAACTTTGAGAGTGCAGTGGATCTGTGCCTGCATGACAACCGCATGGCCGATGCCATCATCCTGGCCATTGCTGGCGGGCAGGAGCTGCTCTCGCGCACACAGGAGAAGTACTTCGCCAAGATGAGGAGCAAAATCACCAGGGTATGTGTCTTCAGGTCAGAAGTAACGTGCTCATATGCCTTTGGCACCTCCCTTTTCCACCTCAGAAAGTGTTCTTGCTGTTTTATGGGTTTCTTTCTGGCAGATGTTAGTAACTGTCAGTAAGATCCCAGAGCAGGATTGCTGTTACTCTTTTTTAATGCATTGATAAGGGGAGAAGAGGTACACCTGAGTATCAGCACACAAGAGTATTCTTTATCCCATCTCTGGTGTCTCTGAGTTGCATGTACACTCATAGATTCTCACAGTTGAGGCAAATACCTGAAACAGGGCACATTTCAGTCTGCTGTTCTGTCACATTTTTCACAGATGAACCCATGCTGACAGCCAGCAGCATTGTGTTGATTTCTGCCTGTGATTGGTCTTCACAGATTTTGCTGATGCTTTGTTTTACATCATGCACAAAAGGGAGAGCAAAGTATGCCCAGGGTAGATTAATCACCCTTTGTCTAGGAGATAGTGTGTTATGGCCATCTGGTTATTGTTATTTTCAGCTTTTTGCAGTGCTAGAGGTTGCTGTTGCTACTTGTGCAAATCTTTCTTTTTTACTACCAATATGAGAAAGCAGTGACAGGAGGTTGAAACAGGAGAAGTGGCTTTAAAAGAATGATGGGTTTAGCAGGGGTGGCAGCTTTTAGAATTTTGTTCACTGTAGTTCATCCTTTGGGAAAAGGTGTTTCTGTGAAGAGCCGACTCGTAATCTGTGCCTGTGCTGATGGGCAAACATTGACCTTGCAGTTAGGATGTTGCATGTGTTGTTCAGGTGTGTTTTTACTTTTCTGGTCGCAAACTGCACACATAGTGCTTATTTAGCTGTTTCTGAGCTAGTGGTCTTGGCATGAGAAGGGCTTTGTTCGCTAAAGAGCAGCACAGCTGCCAAGCCTGTCTTTTGTCCAAAGCAAAATAACTGGAGGCAGAGTTTTGGAAGGAAGAAACTGGAATTTCACTCTGAGGGCTGTGCAGAGGCAGCCTGGGTGGGTGGGTGGAGGGTAGGGATACTACAGCCAGCTCAGGTTGGTATTGCTGCCAACTTGCTGCTTCCTTTATGCAGCCTTTTCCACTGCCCCTCGCTGGTCAGCTTGAGAGCAAGAGCTTGAAGCTGATTGAAACTGTTTAACAAACAAAATTCACACATCTGCCTGGGCGTTGTATAGGACACTTTATAGCTAAATACTTGGTAGGTTATCTTTGCAAAAAGAGTGCTGAAAACCATTTGCAACGGCTTGTGAAGATTTGTGTATTCTTTTCTTGTATGTTTTGTAGTAAGAATAATTGGCCTCTCTGTGCTCTCTGAGCTCATTTTGTGATTTTTTTTTTTTTTCCTTTTTAAGTAAGATGTGCTGTCGTGCAGCTGTTGAACTGCACTGCAGAACCTGTCCTGACAGTGGATGCAGTGGGGAATAGTACACTGGAACAGATACAAATTATCCTCTGTATTCTACAGAGGAAATCCTACAAGATCCTAACTGTGGTCTCTGTCCTGCTCTAGCTGATCACTGCAGTTGTAACAAAGAACTGGAAGGAGATTGTGCAGTCTTGTGACCTGCAGAATTGGAGAGAGGCTTTGGCTGCTGTGCTCACTTACGCCAGGCCAGACGAGTTCGCCGCCCTTTGCGGTAAGGACGCTTCAGGCCGGACCGTCCCAGAGCGGCATCGTGGCTTTGCTCCCACTCCTTGGCCAGCTGCATCCCGAGCTGCAGCAGTGGTGAGGAGGGCATCACCCAGAGGGACTTATCACCATCTTTGTTCTTATTATATCTAGATCTCCTGGGCAGCAGACTGGAGAATGAGGGGGACAGCATTCTGCAGACACAAGCTTGCCTCTGCTACATTTGTGCTGGCAACGTGGATAAACTTGTTGCTTGTTGGACCAAAGTTCAGGATGGAAACAGCCCCTTGTCCCTTCAGGTTGGTAATTCTTTCTAAGAAAGATGTTGGAAAAAACAGACTGCAATCATTTGGCTCTTAAATCAAATTATCTATTGTAGAGCTTTGCTGTCGAATGTACTTCAGGATGCAAGCCTTTCCTTTCTGGAAAAATAACAAATATAATCCTGGAAAACATGTTGGGAAATACAGTGGCCCTTGTGCTTGCCTTGTTCTTTGGGCAGTGGTACCAATACATTTCTTGTGTACAATAATTGCAGTGTTAAGTGTTTTGGTGAAGAAGGGTCTTTCAGTCCTGGCATCTTTTGTGGTTAGGAAATACTTGGACTTTTCTACTTTTGGAAGTTCAGGAGAAGAAATCAATAGAATTAGATTTAAATCTGAGAGGCAGTTGTAGGAAGGTTCTCATGAGAGTTTTCTCTAGGGGTTTGCACATACAAAGCTTGGTTTCCAGTAGTGAAATACATTGCTTATAGCAGATATCTTGAGGGAATAGGGTTGATGTGTGGAATGAAGCAGTAATGGAATAATTTATTTTATAATACAGTGCTAGTTTCTTCCGTCTGTTTAAGGCCTTTGAAGAACCAGTTATAGAAAGTACTTAGTTGATGATGCTGTGAGACTCTTGTTTAGTTAATTGAAAAAACTGATGTGTATCTGAGTTTTGCTTCATGTCATGAACTCTCTGAATTATCAAAATAATTTGATTTTGAGGGCTTTATTTACAGATTTACCTTCAGTTTGAATTTGCATTTTGATTGCATGGCTTTGGTCTCTCGGGCAGTAAAATTGGAAAATGTTGAAGTCCTAATTAGGTGGCTTGTTTACTATGATAATGGCAACAGAAGCTGGTTTTGGGGGGGTTTTCTCACTTGCCTTTTTTATAGTGCTGATTTGTAGGGAAAAACAACTGGTTAGAAAACAATATTTATTAGTAATGTAAGGTTGAAATCTTTTATGTGGTACACACACATTAAATCTCTTGTAAGATTTTAAAAGGGCTTTAATTTTGACAAATGAATATTTGTAGTATCCTTCAGTATAAATATAGCAAGAAAAACATAAGGAAATTGAACAGAAAATGTTTCTATAATTTAGGACTAGAAGGAAACCCAACCAAGACCAGCTCTGGTGTTGAGGGATGGGTAAGGAAGGGTAGATACAGAGTATTTCTGGTGAAAATCAGGAAAACCATTTTGCTATAACAACCAGAGAACTATGGACAGCTCTTCCAAGGGAGTTTTTAGATCCTTTTAAGATGGATAAGAACTGACTTCCCAAAACTCTGTAAATGAATGTGCAGCACGTTCTTTGAACTCAGCATTAGTAGTGGTGACAGGCATGACATTGTCTGTTTGGTCTGAGGCTGTCAGCAGATAATTCTATGAAAGCATCCGTGTGGTGGGACATGCTCAGTGCTGATAGGGCCATGGAATCCTGTTCAATAAGAGCAGCTCTGAACTCTGCTGGCCCTGCTGTTGGAAGCTGCTTGGGGTTGGTTGCTGTTCCATCCTGTGGGAGCAGCCCTGTCTTTGGTGCCGCTGTGGCTCCTCAGGAAACCTGCACTTGGCTTGGGCTCCCCACCGGGTGAGAGGGGTCCTGCCAGGGACAGTCCTTAGCCAGGGTCTACTTCACTTGGTTGTTCTCACTTGTGGGTGGGTTTTTCCCCTCCTGTTCTTGCAGGATTTAATAGAGAAGGTGGTGATCCTGCGCAAAGCCGTGCAGCTCACGCAGGCTGTGGACCCGAATGCCATGGGTGCCCTTTTGGCCGAGAAGATGAGCCAGTATGCCAACCTCCTGGCTGCTCAGGGAAGCCTGGCTGCAGCACTCACCTTCCTCCCTGCCAACACCACCCAGGTAAGGGCCCTTCAGGCTCTTTGCTCCCTCTCTGAACAGGTATGCTTCAAGAAGAGGTCTCTGCATGGTGCAGTTCAGCATCAGGACTGCCACTGGACGTGCACCTTGGAATGTGACAGTCAGGCTGTTCCCCTCACCGTGCACTGGCCTTGCTGAGCTGGCAGATGTGCACAGACTTGTGCTCCCTCTTGGTTTTATACCCTTGTGCCTGCAGCCAGTGGCTGCCAAAGGGTGTCCGTCTTGCAAGCCGAACGTGGCAGATGAAATGACATTAACATTTGATTGTTCTCTTCTGACTTCCCATCTTCCATCAGCTGATATTTGTAGACAGGCTGGTTTGGGAATGAGGCGGGCAGTTGTAAGGCAGTTCCAATGGCCTCACGTCTCGTGCAGAAAAGACTCATTCCAGTGACATAAAGCAGAGCACACTTCTAAGGGAGCTCACCAGTGAGGCCGCTCGGGCTCTTGGTGCGCCGTGCCGGGTGCCTGGCAGTGCATTTCACCTGCCCTCCCTGTCCCTTTCTGCTTGCAGCCAAACATCGTGCAGCTGCGGGACAGGCTCTGCAGAGCCCAGGGGGAGCTCCCCGTGGGGCAGGACGGCCCCAGGGCGCCCTGTGAGAGGGAGCCTGTGCCCCGAGGGCGGGCTGGGCCTGCGGCTGGACGGATGCAGGCGCCCCCGGCTCCAGCCCAGCAGTATTACCAGCAGGTAAACGGGCTTGGGCAGTAAGGGAGGGATGTGGGGCTTGAGTGGTGCAGAGTGATGGATGCAATCATTTATTTTCTTTCTCTTGATCTGAGGCCGTGTGACAAACCTCTACCGAGAGCCTTGTGGTAAAGGTGCTTCCTTTCAGTCAGTACAGATGCCTTCTTTACTTCTCATTTGGAAACGTCTTTTAAACACCTTGTCAAGTAACCTGCTTCTGAAGATTAGGTGTTTCCCCTCTTTGTTTGGAAATGTGCTTCGTTGCCAAGGACAGCTGTGTGGGAGAGCCCTGCAGGAGTTCTCTGTGCTTCCTCCCACAATCCCTGGTGTAGTCCCATCCCTGCAGGCCTTAGGGCTCGTGCTGCTCACAGCCTCCTCGGGGGCTGGCTTATTCAGCCAGCTCTGATTTTGGCTGCAGAAGTTGCCAAGCAGTGGCAGTAGCAAACTGAGGGCACTTTTCTGCAGCTGTGGGTACAGCCTGCTGTGAAAACACCTTCCCAGCCAGGTGTAAGGGGGCATGGGCTGGTGGGGAGGCTTGAGAGTGAGCTTTACTAAAAGAAAGACCTGGTGAGTATGAGACTAATAAGGGAGCTGTGCAGGGCAGAAGAGGAGAAATGGAGGAGGAAAATTCCCTGGTTTTACGTCTAACCTGAAGATGACACTGCAGTAGAACACAGTGCCCATCAGGGCAGGGTGATGTGCTGGGCAGCCCTGGCTGTGTGTGATTAGAGAACACTGCCAGGTCTCTGATCCCCCAGCACAGCGCTGCAGCTCATCTGGCCCCCCTCTAAAGGTGCTCTGGGCTGGGCTTTTCTGAGAGCAGAGCTGTGTTAGGGCTGTGAGTGTTCTCTTTAGGATGAGATTGGCACAAGCAGAGGTATCTCTTATGTGTGCTGCCCCCAAGCACTGCCTGCCAGAAAACCCAGGGCAGGAATAAAGAACTGGTGAAAGGTTGGGAGGGAGTTGAGTGTTCTTGATATCAGTAGTGTGCGTGCCTCTGCCTTCTCTCCAGGGTGTTAGCACAAGGTAGATTTCAGAAGGGACAAAGCCTTCATCCAGGATTTGCCTTGCTAGCCCTATTACATATGATTTTAAGTGCATCATCATTAATAATCAAGTCTACTCTGTCTTTGGCCTTCTTCCTTGTAACCAATGAGTTGCCTTGAGAAGCAAAGCTGTGTCTTTCCTGTTTGGCTCTGGAGAACAGCAGCTCACCTCTAGATGCTGAGATATGAGCAATGCTTTCTTTAAACCAGAGTTCCCTCTTTCTCCCACTGTTTCCAGAATGTCTCAAGCAATTATTTCAGCAAGCCCTGCTCGTTAATTAAAGGCTGGGTGTATCACAATCCCACCAGTTCACTGGGAGTTACAACCCCTGATGTTGCTGGCTTTTCAGGGAGTTCATCCTCAGCAGGAAGGGCTTGAAGGGGACAGGTGTCAGTCAGAAAGGTTCCCAGCTGATGAACCAGAATGGAGAGAAATTACATATTTGAGTCTTAGGATACTTGCTTTGATACTTGTTCAAGCTTGGGGCAGCCCTTGTTTAACTGCTGTCCCAAATAGGAGCGTATTTTTAACACTTGGATTCCTTTCAGCATGGTTTTGTTGAACTCTTTTTCGTCTGAATAAACCATGCATGAAAGGTGGTGAAAAAGTCTCTCAAACACTCCGGTGACTTGTGCAGGCCTTAGCAGTGGCTGGTGTGCAGCTGACTGCACCATTAGCTTAGCACAGACTGAAGCCAGCTGAGCCAGGGCTGCAGGGTCACAGCTTTCTCTCTGCTTAGATCCTTGAACCCCAGCCATGTATCCTGCTGTTGGGCAGCATGCCCACTCCTTGCTCAAGAATGTCACAGGCACAGGAAGTTTTTGATTTCTGTCCCATCAGAAAGGTAGGAGTGGTTATATGGAATTGAAGCCATTTGGAGTGGCAAAAAAGGAAGATGGAGGAAAGGAGCTATGGGAGACTGGCTGGGAAGCAGTTACCATTAAGACGTGTATTTGTGCATGTGCAAGAGCTGAATATCAGTTTTTAACCTTTTAAAATTATATTTTAACCTTTTCAAATTTGTCTGAGGTTCAGTTTAAATGGACTCCTTTTGTATGAGGCATATGTTTGAATTTAACCTGGAACCTGGGGCTTGCTGCTGTGGTTAGTGATGCTTGCTGTCATGGACAGTGGCTTCTGCAGTAGGAAAATGTGATGGAAGATGGAGACCTGGCACACATAACACTGTACTTGCTGCACAGCCTCTGGCAGCTGCAACTCCACTGTGCTTCATCCTCACTCTGCAATTCACTTTGGCTCCAGTGCACAGTGATTTTTGTCTGTCTTGAATGCAATTCCCTTCTTCCTCTGAGATTTTATGGCTGTTACACGTGCCAGCATGCAAACCTTCTTGCATTCACTTCTTTGCATCTTGTTTTGTGAAACCCTTTAGACTTTTTCATTGTGTTGTTTTCCATGATTGGTATTTCTTTGTTCAATTCAGGTTAGAATTGCCCCTACTGTCACTACCTGGAGTAACAAAACTCCTACTGCCCTTCCCAGCCATCCTCCTGCAGGCTGTCCCTCTGACACACAGGTATAACCTTCATTATTCCTCTCTGAGCCTCTGCTCCACCCCAGAATGTCCCCTGGTGTAGTCTGTGTGCTTGGCACAGTCTGGTACAGATAGATGGAAGGAGCAGCTCCCCTGTGTGCTCTGGGTTTATTCCTTTGCATCTCCTTACTTTTTTTTTTTCACCAATGCCCAGATGAGTGGCACTGGGAAGTCTTGAGTGGGAGCTCAGTGTGACCTGAATTTCCCCAACCCTTGCCCCACACTGGAATATTTGAAGTATGATTTGTCCTTTCCCCCTTTCCCATGGAGATTAGAAGCTTCAGAGTTACCATTTAAGTTTAGTTGAAAGATGGCAGGGTGCTCTCAGGCTGGGAGCATCAGGCAGCGCTGGCAGGGAGCTCCTCCTTGTGCAGGCAGGTGTGTGCTGCTCTGCTTGCTGCTGAAGTCACTGCCCATCCAGCTGTGCTTTCAGTGCTGTGCTGGGCACCCTAAGGCACTGGGGTGGTTGGAGACATTTGCCCCTGGCTGCTGATTCCCTCCTTCCAGAGAATATGGTTTCAGGCCTTGAAACGTGAGCTCATAATTTTGCTGCAGCTCTGCTTCAGCACTGCATTACCATTAAATCCTGTCTCTCCCAACCATTTCTCCTGTGATTTTTTTTTTGACAGGGAGACAACCCTCCTCCTCCAGGGTTTATTATGCCAGGTGCCGTTGGCCCCAGCATGCCACCACAGCAAGCCACATCTTCCAACTACGGCATGTACTCGCAAGCAGGAACGCGGCCAGCGTACCCACAGAGTGAGTGACAGCAGCTTCCCCCTCTCCCTCCCACCCAGGGGGGCCAGCATCAGCTCTGGGATACCCAGTCCCCTCCTTGTGGTTGGGAGTGTTCACACCAAACCAGTCCCGTGGTTCTTGCAGGCTGGGGACAAAGGTGAGGTCACATCTGAGGGTTGTTGTTTCTTGGTGGGTTCCAGACATCAGACACCCTCTGTCAAACATTCCTCCTCTGCTGGGGTGTCTGCTACAGTTCTCAGGCTCCATTCCTCAGCTGGCCTTGCCCAAGGTTGTGCTAGGGTCAGAAACTCCAAAGTCTGAGTCCTGGGAAAGCAGCACAGGCCTGGTAAAGAGAGACACAGCTCATCTGTGTGCAGCTGGGCCGTGCATTTCTCATTGGGGCTCCATGGAAATGCGGGAGGGGATGAGGAAATGGAGGGTAGTAGTAGAGGTGAGTGAAGAAGGGGGCAGAGCCCTGACTCACTCAAAGCAGGAAGTGAAAGTACTGGCATTAAGAAGGAAAAATGGCCATAGATGGGCAGAGGCAGTGAAATTAGACTGCAGGACCTGCAGTGAAAGAAAGGCTGTGAGCTTACATTCCCATCCAGAGTCTGTATTCATTTCCTTGGTCTAAGTTTTCCCTTTGTGAAAACCTGGCTCGGGGCTTTCCTCTCTCTGAGAGCCCCTGTGAGGATTGCAGTGGTCCAGAAGACAGCAGTGTCGATGTGTCCCAGCCCCAAGCAGCATGGTGGCCGTGGGAGAGCAGCAGTCCTTTGAGCCAAGGCCGTCCTCTCCGTGCCTCCCTGCTTCCCTTGCCCATGCCCAGGCTGGGCATTGGAGCAGTCCTACAGGTGCAGGCAGAGCTGTGGGAGCCAGGATTTGGCTGGGCAGGTAAGGGGTTTCAGGGGGTAGGGGCATGAAGAGAGGAGAGTCAGGTGAAGAAGGAAGCAGAGGCAGATGAAACCTGCTGCTTTGTTACAAACTCGCTGACTGACTGTTTTTTCTCCCTGTTTGTAGCGTATCAGGCCACACAGCAGTACTCCCCTGGAACAGGGGGACCAGCTCTCTATCAGCCTCAGCAGCCTATTGCTGCCCCTGCTTCAGCCTCCTACCCCAGCCCTGCCCCTAACACCAACCCTTCCTACCTGCCCTCTGCCCCTGCCATGCCCTCCCCGCTTTACCCTGGACAGCCTCAACCTTCCCCTACGAACCTGAATCCCATCTCTTCCTTCCCTGTTCCTCCTTCTGGCACATCCTTTCAGCATGGCAGGCCAGGACCTCCAGCAACTTCTGTGGCTTATGCATTACCTACTGGACCAACAGGTACTCTGCCTGCAGCCAGTGACCTTCCTGCATCCCAGAGAACAGGTCTGCGCTTGGACAGGGGGGCAGGCAGGGAGGAGGGAGGGCTTTGGTCTTTACCCACTCAGTTAAATATGCACTTTTTGCCTTGTGAATGCTCTGTAAAAAGTTTGCTTTTGCTTAGAGATCAGTTCAAAGCATTTCTAAACCAGGTCATCATCCCTGTGCATCTGTGACAGGGCTGTGTTGGTGCACTAAGCACCATGAGCAGTCACCTCTTTCTCTGGTGAGCCAGACCTTGCCACAGTCACAGAGCTTTTGTCTTGCCCAAGACAGGATGCTACAACAGGCTTGTTATGAGGCTGTTGTACGCTATGGATGGATCATGGCTCAATTTTAACATCGGTGTCAGAAAGCAAAGTACAAAAATTAGCAAGTTTTCCTAATCACTGCAGACAAGATGATCCCCTGTCTCCTCACTGAATGATTTTGTAGATGTGATTTGGCAGTGTCCCTGGTTTTGAGCAGCCTTTTAAGCCCAGGATTGGCAGCATATTTAACTCAAGCAGCATTTCCTGTGGCATCAGCTCGCTTCCATTATTTTGTCCCTAACTTCTTATTGTGATGGGATTTGTGGCTGCAAATTCCTTAAAAGATAATCAGAAGTGATTTAGAAATGCTTTTATGTGTCTCTTCCCTGAATGTCAGTTAGAAGCATGTGTGTGTGGCTGACACTTAGGAGCATGTTGGAGCATGCTTGATGAGACAGCACTCGCTGAGGTGGGGCTCCATGTCTGCTTGTGACTGCCTGGGTGTCCCTGCTGTGGGACAGTGACCTTACCTGCCATAACAAACCTACCCTTCACCCAGCAGCCTGTGAAACAGCAGCTTTGCATGTCAGATGGTGCAGGAAGAATCAGCAGTCCTTTTCTAAACCTCCTCATGAACACCTTTCACATCCAGGTGGTCCAGCTGAAGAGTCAAGGAGCAGATGTGGGAAGCAAAGGGTACAGGGAATACTGGGCAAGATTTGAGGGATATTTTGGCCATGTCTTCTCTGCTGACAGACCCTAATGTGCCCACTGTCATTCCCTCTCTTATTTCAGAAGTCTCTTAGGGGTTCTGCAGTGCAGAAAAGGCATTTTGCCTTCGGCAGCATGAGCCCTGTGAGTAGGTGCTCCTGTTGGTGTCCTTGAGGCTGGCAGCTGTCGTGCCCCTTGTGTCTGGGGGAAAAGTGGTCTTTTGCTATGTCAAAAAATAGGACTGGTGTAGGACTGCCAGCTGCACTGCCCAGTGGGGGATGCCTTGGCATGAGATCCTTTAGAACCACTGAGATCCTCAGCTAGAAGCAGATCTCAGCTGTAACCCTGAGTGTTCTGGTGCAGTGATGCTGATCCTGGCTTTTGTGTGTGGCCATGATCTTATCTGAGAACATCATGCTTCCCTTTGCAGTTGTGACTCATTTAAAGGCCCGAGTAAGGGAGGAAGGAAAAAAATATCTCAGATCTGAACTCTTGAAAAGCACTTGACCTTTGAACTGGCTGGATTTAAAGATGCATGTAAAAAGGAAGAATTCTGTAAATATTTTCTGTTATTTGCAAAGGCTCATAACATCAGTATGGTAAGCTGTGCTTGAAGCTTCACTGAGTGAGAAAAACCCACATTTAATTTCTTTTTCAGCCCTTCTTTGTTTTGAGATAGATCTTAGAACCTACTTTCAAGGGAGTTCTAATTTTCATCATCTTGAATCTTGTTTGAAAATGCAATAGATCAATCCTGAGTTAAAGGAAGGGTTTGCACCAGAAGTATGAGCAGGCCAACCCCAGGGACAGGAGTTAGCTCATCCCCAAAGCCCCTTTCCTTTTAGGAATGTTGAGGGCTTTATTGGCTGCATTTTGCCATTTGGGTTTGTTGCTCAGTCTGTGCAGGCAGTGTGTCTTTTTGTGTGAGTGTAAAGTTGATGTGCAAATGTACTGGCTGCATGCAGTTGAGAGTTTGCCTTGGTGTGAGGAAATACCTGGAGATCCACTTTAAGGTCAAGATACTTCTCTTGAAAAGATTTCTGGAATGGTAAAATGGTGCTGAGAAGATTATGGCTAAGAGTAGTGGTCTGTGAGCTGCATTGGAATGGAAAATGAGAACACCAGAAGAGATAAGAAAAAGGGCCTGAACACTGCAACATGTGTTATAAACAACTGGAAACACCGATTTACTGCATGGAAAGAGCAACAGGCTTGTTTTGGGGGAAGGTGGACAAAAGCAATTCCATGGGGAGCTTAAACAAATTACTTGTCTCCAAGGTGGCATAGTAATTAGGTTAGGTGGTTTTCTCTGCTGATGCATGTTGTGAAACTAAGTTGCTGGTCAAAAACTAAAGACCAACTACTTTATTATTTTTGAAGATTTTTTTGTTATTGTTATCTTTGCATTTTGTCTGCAGAAAGTCTACCATCTCAAGACCAGGCCTCTGCCTTCGCAGGTGAACTAGGTACCACCTAACCTGAAAATAATTACAGCCACTACATTAAATTAATTGAATGGACATCAATTATGCAAATGTTCTTTAGAGAACGTTGTGTGATGCTGTTTGCCTATTAGACTTTAATCAAATCAATTTTTAATTCCTTAATTGAAACCAGTGACAATATATCTGGAGTTTTTAACCACAGAAACAAATTCTTTTAAAATCTTTTTTTAATGCAAATTATTCCGGGAAATTAATAGCAGTAACAGTCTGGGAGATTTTCATAACGTGCTCCTCTTATCAGTTAGACTCCCTGTATCTGAAATACTCTGGGATTTTCTGGATAGGGAGGAATAGAGAAGGCTGCCAGGAGATGGCACTGCCTTTGGTTAAAGAGAAAGCAGATGTGAAAGGGGTTTTGAATAGTTTTTCATTTACCCCTTTAACATGCTCTGGATGTGGAACTTGCTTGACAGAAGCCTGGAAGCAAATGAAACTTCAGATAAATTGAGAAAATTCTGCAGTAATGTTAACCTGTGCTGTCTAAGATAAATTCATCATCTGCTAAGTGAAAAACACTGTGGTGAAAAGGTCCACTGAGCCGAGATTTGGCTTTGTTGGGTTTTTGTGGCTTTGTGCAATAAATGCTGATTGCTGGGGGAGGCTGCGGCAGTGCCTGGCTGTAAGGCCGTGGGCCCAATTCTGTGTGCTCCATGAGGAGGTAGCAGCTCTTCCTAATCCACTGATGGGAGCTTTGGGGGGCAAATCTCACAGCTGCAGGGGGCTTGCTTTCCTGGGGGAGCAAAAGGTTTGGTGCAGAGCAACACCCCGGACTTGGAGTGAATCTGCTCAGACATCCTCTGTGCTTCCAGTTTCAAACAAATCACCCCTGGTGCAGAAAGTCTGATTTTCCCACCTTGCCCAAGTAGCTCTGCTCTGATTTGGGGGTACAATGCACCCATGCTGTAGCTGGCAGGAGAAAGCTGGGTTTATGGCTCTTTTTTGTTTCCAAGATGACTGGGTGAACCTGGCCTGAAATGCTTGAGGCCTCTGCCTCTTCCTGTGTGGAGTTTCCTGTGGTGGTGCTGGGGAACCTCACGTACAAATATCCCCATGTCATGGATAAGCTCTCTTCACATACACACTCTGTGTAGCAGAGTTTTCTTGGGCATGGTAGGCTCTCTTCAAGGGCATGTCTGTTCAAAGCTCTTTTTTTCCTGCAAGAGAAGAAAAAGTTAATAATTAAGTTATTAACTTGAGATCAGTTGGTCAAGATCCCAAACCTTGCCCAGTGAGCACAGAGCCCAAAGGTTCTGATGGCAGGGATGTGTGGAGGCTCAGGCTGGCACAGGAGATGTTCTGGCCTGTTGCAATTAAACAGATGGGACTTTTGTTTTTTCATGCAGAAAAGCTGAGGTTTTATTTACATAGTTCATTTTTATATGGTATCAGTAGGCGCTGTGCATGAATTTAATTGGTTTAATTATTGAAATTTAGTTCATTAGTTGGTAATGGCTATTGTACATGTCTATTAAACTTTATCATTATTTATTATTATTAGTTATTTCTAGATACTATTATTATATTATTAGTTTATATTATTAGTTATTTCTAGATTGTTTACTTTTTTTAATGGATTCTTCTAGGACAGACTTTTTGGTTTTGCAGGTGTAACTTTTTATTTTTTTACAAGAATAGATTGTTAAGCAAACTGATTTTTATTCTCAGAATTCTTTCTCATGGCAACTTAACAGGCTAGCTGCACCCAGCCGAATTAGCAGGCTTAAGCCATGATATCAGAATGCCTTTCTTTTATAAGGTTTTTACCTGTATGTAACACTGGCCCTCAGGGAAGGGCAGAGGAGCAGGCAGTCAGGGCAGGCTCTGCCCTGAGAGCTGTGGTGTGGATCTGGCCCAGCTGAGCTTAAGAAGGCATCACTGTCCTCCTCCCAGTGCTTACAGTCTCTGTTTTCTTTCTCTCCCAGGGCCCCAGAATGGCTGGAATGACCCTCCCACCCTCAACAGGGCTGCCAAGAAGAAGAAGGTACTCTAGGAAGTCCTACCTCAGCACAACTGAGTGCTGCTCACCTGAAAAACAATAGTTTAAGCCACTCCTGGGATACCTGTTGGCAGGAGAAGGGAGGAGAAGGATTAGCAGCAAACAAAAGCTGCATCTCCTGAGCAGAAATGGCCTTTACGTCTTTCTAATATCCATTATCCCTCTGAAAATGTCTAAGCCTCTAAAGAGATGGTGGGATTTTGCTGAAGTTGTGGTCGTTATAACAACATTGTTCGTGGTTTGAAGCAAATACTTCTTACTGTTTTCATCTGCAGTAAAGCAGCAGAGTTTTGCAGGAGATGATACTTAGGCAAAATGAGGAGGCTGTGCAAATTGTTATAGATTATTGAGATTGCTGGAGCTGAAAGCAATTTATCCTGATTAAGGGTCTGACCCTGAGAGATCTGTTGAGAGTAAGACAATTTCCATGATGGAAATAATGTAGCTTTGCAAAATGGATTTAAATTGCAGCAGGGTGGGATAACTGGGAGCTCTTGGCACAGACCAGAGTGAGCCTTTTTGTCCCCTGGTGCTGCTGTAGCCTGGAGTATCTCCACAGCAGTCAGTTATCCACCACTCTCTGACCCTGGGAATCAAGAGTTAGTCTGGAGCATGTAAAGTGTGGGGAGAACAAAACATTACAGCAGCTAAGATAAGGTCTGGGTGAAGGCAAAGGCAGAAGTCTTCCTTACCCTTTGGGTTTTGGTCTGTGCAGTTCAAGGTGAAGAAGCTTTTGGAGGCTGGATAGAGAGCTCTTAGTGTCAGAATAACTGCTTGAGCAGAGAGCTCAAAAAGCAGCCTTCTGCACACAGGGTTTTTGCTACTTCTGTGTGTGTGTGTGTGTGTGTGTGTGTGTGTGTCACAGCCAGAATTTCTGCCCTAGCCAAGGCTTGCGGGGTTGGCTCCTTCTAAATGAGGAATGTGTTTGTTGCAATCCCTGTTGGGTATTTAACAAACCTGTCAGTCATGTTTCTATGTTTATTTCCCTTCTGTCCACTGTCTGAGGGGTGGCTTAGGATATTATAAAATGACTCACCACATGGACTGTTATAAAATAGAAGAAATGTGTGGCATTTCAAGCCATAATTTTCAGCTGTTCTCCTCCTAACTAAGATCTTCACCACTCAGAAGTTTATTGCTGTGATTCATTTCTTTTATAATTTACTTTGTTGCTGGATTGGGATTTTTTTTTTCTGTCCCAAACCACTAGCTTAATTCTAGCATCATTCATTCAGGGTTCTGTAATCTTCCCTTTTTTTCCCATGCGCATCCAAGGGAACGTGCACATTCCCATGGAAGCCCTTTCTGTTGTTTTGATTCCTGCATGATGTGTAGCAGAGGCCAGTAGCTCATTTTGTTGTTTCTTCCTTCTGCCAAATGTTTGTGAAACACCCCTATGTGAAGACTGGCAGTTGCTCAAGGAAGAATCTGAAATGCCCTAGTAATCTGCCTTAGTGCAGATCCGTGTGCCAGAAACTTGAAAGGCTTTCAGGAGCTTTACTGGGGCATGTTGCTGGCTGTGACCTACGTACTGCATGGACAAAAATACACCCTTGAAAGTGAGACACAAAAGTCTAAATATAATGACCCAATAGTAAGAATAGATGTAAGTGTGGGTTAGTTTTCTCTTCTAATAGTGCTGGTCTGCCAAACCTCTGGTTTGTGGGGAGAGTGGCTCTTATTCAAGGTGGCTGCACCCAGCTCTTGTGTTCAGGGCAGGCTAGGCTGCCTCAGGGCACTTCTTACTTTGCAGCCAGAGGGGTGGGTTTGGTTAGCCAGAGGGGAATTCTGTGCTGTCTGCCCCTGTTATTTCTGTATCCAGCACTCCCAGTTACTGTGGTTTGGGAAGTCTCTAAGAGCTGGGTGTTGTGCTGTGCCAGCCACACTCACACGAATGCCCTGCTTTTTCCCCAGGTCCCCGACAACTTCCTGCCCCCGGTCCCCATCACGTCCCCCATCATGACCCCGCTGGATCCGCAGTCCCCGGTGCAGCAGCCCCAGGCTCCAGCCCTGCCCAGCAGTGCTCCCAGCTTCCAGCCTCCACACCTCCCTGCAGGGCAGATGGTGCTGCAGGGTGGTTTCCAGCCTGCTTCCCAGCCCCTGGGGCCATCCATCCTGCCACCCACTGCTTCCAAACCCAGCATGGAGGGGGCCCCAGGGGCCCCGATTGGCAATGCCATCCAGGTAATGTAGCCCCAGCACTGCATGGGTTTGTTTGTTCATCAGTAGAGCCTGCCAGGCAGGATCCTCTTGTCCAGGCCTTTCCTGTAGCTGCAGAGTGTCCTGTGGAGTTTCTAGGCACTGATTTTGCACCGTGCTGGTGTTTTGCTTACTGTAATCTCCGCCTAGATGCCACTAATCCTATAGTCAGTATGGACCAGCAGGCTGCTTCCTTCTGCAGCTTTCACAGCTTCCTAGAGGGAGCAACAGCAGATGCTGGTAAAGTCACCTCCACACACCCACAGGGAGGAAATAGGAGTTGTGCCAAGCTAGGTAATAATGCCACTCAGTTTAGCTGAAAACAACATGTGGGCACAGTGACCTGGAAAAGCCTCACCTGTTCGCTGTTGCTCAGCACGTGCAGGCACTGCCAACAGAGAAGATCACCAAGAAGCCCATCCCTGAGGAGCACCTTATTCTGAAGACTACATTTGAAGCTCTCATCCAGAGGTGCCTGCTGTCTGCCTCCGATCCAGTAAGTGATTTCTGTGACTTGTGATTTCTGATAACAAACTCATTCCAAAGGGAAACAACAGTTACCTGGGAAAGGGAAGGTTAACAGCTTTAACACAACCACTGGAGCTGGATAGGAAAAACATTTCCCATGGCAGTCAGTACCTTGTGAGTTATCCTTCCCAAAGCTTCTCATTTGTTTCTGATGGCTAGTAAATAACGTGCCACCACAAAGCCCAGGTGCTGAGTGTTCAGTTCTTGCCTGCCACTCGCCTGCTAAAAGGTGGTGCTGGTGGCGTGCAGAGGGCTTTGTGCATTGAATTTGCCTGGTCAGCAGCACAGACTCGTGCTCTTGTCGATTCAGTATCTCTCAGTTGCTCAAAATCCTTTATTTAAAGGCTATAGAGTGCATATATGTATGTATGTGTTTGTATGGATATATAGCGCATTCTGCATTCCCTTTGACCTTTTCTTCCTCTTAGTGCCCCTTCCCCCAGACAGACAAAGAAGGCAAAAGCATTCTACTCACATCTGCACCTGGGATTGCTTTTCTGCTCTACCAACACAGTGTGCTTGCTGCTTGTGAAGTCTCTCTGATTTTCTTAGGCAGTGAAAGTGTTTCAGCCCATGGAGACAAGGGACACCACCCTGACTGTACACATCAGTTGTTGTGAGACCAAATACAGGCACTGTTCAGCTATTACATCCTTAAGGGGAAAATGGGAACAGGAACTTAAGAGCAAGAACAACCAGTTGGCACTTCCACCTAGTTCCTTTGTCTGGAGAGATGTCTTGCTGTTTTCTGCACACAATTTGTTCCTCTCTGTCCTAGCTGACCGTCTGTAAAGTGAAAATAGCGTGTACACCTTTTCATGGGTTTTGAAACAAATGTTCTTGGTCATGCATCTGAGAAGTAGGCAGTCCAAAAGAACTGGGGGTTTCTTACGTGCTTCTCCTGAGGTACTTTCACCTTACATATCTCAGTTCCTTGATGACATAACTGCTGCTGAGGAGTTTTCTGCATGTGGCCCAAGATCCATGTGCTGTGTTCTCATTTATGCCATCTGAACAGCTTTCCCTAATTTCTAGCACAGCAAGCAGCCAGCAGTTGGTCTTCACCCCTGAGCTAGAGCATTCCCACAGGCTTTATTTTCTCCAGACAATTATTTAATCAAAAGAAATGTTTCCAGTTGCCAGGGAAAATATCAGTTATCCTAAGTGAAGATGGATTGATGCACAGACTGATTTAGGAGGAAATTCCAGTACTCTTGTGCACTGATGCCATTTCTGCTGCTGTTGATCAGCAGCTTTTTTGTGCTCCTGCAATTGTAACCTTGATGCTTTATTAGTGCTTTATTACTCTGGAGTAAAATCTACAATTTTAGATGTTAAGAAAAAAAAAGTGGATAAAAATTAATTTCTCTAGCAGCTGCAGCTCCAGGTGAAATGTACTGAGGTTATTTTAAAAGCCTTTGGTGGCAAAATAATTCCAGGCACATCAGTGGATGGTTTACTTTATAAAAGTCACAGAAGCATGAAGTGTCTGTAAGGATAGATTGGGTTAGGCTATTAGTTTTTCTGTTGACACTAAAAACTTACAGACAAACTGCTGGCTGTACTAATCACATGAGGAAAAATCTCATTAGGATTTGCCATAAATGATGACTGAGTTGTACACACTTAGAACTGGAGAATCTGCATGTGCCCTTAAGCTCTCACTAATGTTGCTGGATATTTCATTCCAGTAAGGATTTTATCGAGTTCCCATTATGCTTTTTCAGTGAACCATAGGAAAAAAAAATAGTACTGCAACTCAGAATTCTGTCACTTTCTTTATCAGCTATATGCCAGTGGGGTTTGCAAATGACCGGTGGCTTTTGGGGTGCATCTCTGCAGTTTTCCGTTTTCTGTAGACAACTGAAGCGTTTCGTTGTGGAGAACTACAGTCATGTGGTCATTCCTAGCAAAATCAGGGGAGAAGAGTACAGAACAAAGAATCCAAATGATGTGTTAGGAAAATGTTGTTGAGAAAGGAATTTGGTGTGCTGCATGGACCTCTTTGCAATGGTACCAGATTGGTCTGGGGTTCTTAAAATCACTGTGCTTTGAAGTGTTTATTTGTCTTGCAGCAAACCAAGAGGAAACTGGATGATGCAAATAAACGCCTGGAGTTTCTGTATGACAAACTTAGGGAACAGACAGTAAGTTCTGTTTTGCTTTACCCCGCCTCCTCAATCACATCAATCACATATGGCCTATGACTTCATTGGTTCAATACTACTTCTGCAGTATGTAGCAGATGCTCATTTTTCCTTTGGAAGTGTGCTCCAAATCCATTTATTGGAACAGATTTCTTAGAAAACAGCCAGTTGCTGTGCTTGGCACCACATGCCTGTGCAGACTTTGGTGTTGTTTTGGGGGTTGTCATAAGTTTTACGGTGCTGTGCAGAGACTGTGCTGAGCCAAAGAGCAGAGCTCCTTGCAGCAGGCACAGTTTCTCTGCTTCAGGCAGGAACTGAGACACAAAGCCTGGGGTCAAAACAGAACCCAGGGGACTTTGATGTTGGAGGCTCACTGACTTCACTGGAAGGCAGATGTGCAAGTACTTTTGAAGATCTGGGAATTTTTCCGAAGCCTTCCAGGAGGCTTTGGCAGAATAAGGGACTGTGCTTGAATGTCTTAGTACCTTAAACATTAGAGTGATGTAATCCACTTGTTGTCAGGCCACGTGTGCTGAGCAATTAACCTTACCCAAAGGTGTAAAAGCTCAGTAGGTTTTTGTACCAAGAGTCTGTCACAGCAGGTCTCCCACCACAGGGAATTGCATCCAGGGGCTGGCAGGGAAGGCTTGCATGACATAACAATGCTGCAGAGAAGGTCCATCCTGCTTGAAGTCTGTTGTTAGACTTCCCAGTGGCTGGCTGTTCCCAGTGTGGTGCAGCTCTGAGGATGGCTCTCTGCAAAGAGAGGAACTAAGTGCTGCACCTTCCTGAGGGCCAAATGCCACACTCAGATATTCTCCTTTTCTGTTTTTTCCTTTGTGCTGACCTGCCTCGCCTGCCTTCTTTGCAGCTCTCTCCAACCATCATTAGTGGCTTGCACAACATCGTGAAGAGCATCGAAACCCGCAACTACCAGGAGGGACTGAACATCCACACACACATCGTCAGCACCAGCAACTTCAGCGAGACCTCTGCTTTCATGCCAGTCCTCAAGGTGGTCCTCACCCAGGCCAATAAGCTGGGGGTGTGAGGTAGCCCAGCACTTGCTAAGCCCTGGTGGTTGCTTTCCCAAAGAAGTGCATTTCTATGGCAGACATGCGGGAAATGGACCAAATGCCCGTCCTTACAGCATGGCGCAGTAGAGCTGAAAAATGGCATTACACTCTCCCTGCAAAGTACTTTGTTCTAGAAGGGCTGTGGGGCCCTGGTCCTTTTCTTCTTATTTTAATCCTTTTCCCATCCCTAAAAATTCTCATCTACAAATAGTATATTTAATGGCTGATGTCCCACTTTGTCAATTTTTAGGTGCATGTTACACTGCTAAACAGTGGCTTTTAAAAAAACAGATGTATGTGTTGAAACAAAACAAGATAGGTTGTGTGTTGGACCCTAAAACAGATTATTCCCTTCCACCCCACTGTCCCTTATCCACCAGATTAAAAACAGTCTGATCATGTTACAAGTGTATCTGGTCTTTCATTTCATGAAGCTGCTTGCGGTTCTGTAATTACAATTTACATGTTAAATAGCTGAATTGTGTACTGGGGCAAATGAGCAAAATAAAAGCAAGTGTAATATTTTCAATAAATGTAAGTTTGTTAAAATTTGTCTTTATGAAGTGCAGTAGACAGATTTTGACCTGGAGTGCAGTGGGGTGACTTTCTGTTGTGACCTGAGCATGAGAATGCTTTTGTTTTTCCTTTTTTTATCAAACAAAAGCAGTTTTGCATGAAAACAACCTAAAATATCAGTGCTTGTGGAATGTAGATTTGGCAATGCATACTGCAAGACAATCTCAGTAACAATGTAAATCACTGCTAACTTCAGTGACTTCAAACAGATTTGTTAGGCAAAACAGCTTTATTTCCATTCCAGCACTTTCTTACTTCATAAGCTTTGAAAACTGGTGAACATGAGGCTTCAGCCTGCAATGCTGCCTTCCACCTCAGCCATTGTTAGGAGGTCAGGACAGGAAAACTGCACTGCCCGAGTGCTTAACAAGAGTGGATGCAAAAATCTGCCACTTCTCTCCTGAGAACAGCTGAGATGCATTATCAGCTACACTGCCGTCTGTTCATAACCTCAAGGAATGCCAAGCAATTAGCCACCCATCTGATGGGATAAATGCAAACGGCCATCTTCACTTACAGAAGGCAATGAAGCCCTGCCAAGTGTTGCTGGTAAAATAATTTGGCCCCAAATAGCCTAATTTTGATCTTACTGACTGAGATTTATACCTTTATAACACCCACCAAGCTGCTTCTCTTTGTGGCCACCTAAGATTGCAGAATTATAAGAAGGAGGGCTGGAAGGAAATTCAAGGATGTATTCTGAGCAGCACAGGTGTTGTTTGATGGCAGCTGCCATGAGGAGGTACCTTGCTACTTCAGCAGTCACCATCCAAGCAAAAGGGCCAGCAGGAAGGGGCAGAGTTAATGCCGTTGTGTCCTGTTTGCTGGAAACAGGTGGGGATGTAACAGCAGCAGCACTGCAGAGAGCCCTGGCTGCAGGCAGGACATCCAAGCTAAGCACTTGAGTGAAAACCTTTTTGTGCTCATAAAGCTCTGTAATGGATTTACCTTGATTGTACTGCCAGAGGTACAAGGTCAGCATGAATGTTGGAGATGTCTTTAATTGCTGCTGCCTTTCTAGACTGTGCACGGTTTACATCAGGTTTTTCCTGTGTTGTGCCTTCTGGATTACACAGTTCCCAAACATAAAGATTTGGAATGTGAGGTTACTGCACAGTAAGTGTGTTTTCTCTGCCCAGGAGGAAGCATGTGCTAGGCTGACTGGGCTGTTTCCCCAAAAAGCTAAGGAGGGGAGGGGGCATGTTTTGGGAAGCATGGCAGAGCCAACATGCAGAGCAGTGGCACCACTCCCCAGAGTTCTGCAGGCTGCCCTCAGCTTCGTCCTCACCTTCACCACCACACTGGTACTTGGCTTCAGCAGCACCAACCCTGCTGCATCATTAGCCCAGCTGGGCACCCCTTTATGCCTGAGAGGGGAAACAAAGGAGATCCTGAGTCAGATATTTCTCTTCCCTCCCTCCCCTCCTCACTACATGCAATCCCACCTGGCTACACACCCCGAAGTGTTTGTTGTTCTCAGGCATCCATTGCAAAGGCGGAGCAGCAGGTATAGAGGCAGGCATGGCCCCGAGCTGAAGGGAAATCCAGCCAAACATCTGCCCCCAGCTGACAGCACCTCCCCTGCAGGGAATGCTGAGTGTCCTGAGGAGGTGCCTGGTGTTGAGCTGAGTCCTCAGCCTTGAATAAGGGCCAAGGCCATTCCCAGAGAATACTGAGGAATGTAATAAATACTGTACTGATACCAGGAACAGTCTCAGCATGTCCAGTCTTAAATGTGTAATCTCCCAGCCTTGACTTGCTGTATGCTGGGTTAATCATTCCCCTGTTTCCTCTGGTAGTCCTGCAGATCAAATAGAAACATCACTGAATGGCCAGTCAGCATGGATGCACAGACACATTTAACGCAATCCTCACACAAAAGAGGCTGAACTGATTAAAATTCCTCTAAGCTTTAGAGCTGCAAGTTATCCAGAAGAACATCTAATTAAGAGAGGATTTATTATGAAGCACTCTAAAAAAGCAGCTGCAGCTGACCTCACCCACTAAGTCCATGCCTGCCTGGACAGCATACAGAAGGCTTCTTGAGAAACTGTTGCTCAAATTCTTTGCCAGGTCGACAAGAAGCACTTCAATCCACAAAACTGATTGAATATTCCTTGTCCCTCTGATGTTTAAGGCTTTGTTTCCTTCTTTACTTAAAGTGTTCAGTTGAACAATGCCTTGGGATCATCACAGAGAAAAAGAAAAAGAAAAAGAAAAAGAAAAAAAGAAAAGAAAAGAAAAGAAAAGAAAAGAAAAGAAAAGAAAAGAAAAGAAAAGAAAAGAAAAGAAAAGAAAAGAAAAGAAAAGAAAAGAAAAGAAAAGAAAAGAAAAGAAAAGAAAAGAAAAGAAAAGAAAAGGCCACTGTTGACAACATGTTAAATAGCTCTGTGCTAAAATGTGATGGTAGCAGGCAGGAATGAGTAGCATTAAAATGATACTGTTCACAGTAACCATTCATCACCTTTCATCATCACTGCCCTCTTTCTTTCCTCTGGGCAGAGAATTCTGGAAGAATGTTTAAAATATATCAAAAACAACCTTGGGTTTAATTATATGCTCTCTGCTGATTCAGTTGCCTCAGGAGGTGTAGTTAGTAATTAATTAGCTCAGCAGACTGATGTGCTTTGTAGCAAGATCTCTCATTAAGCCACACTCTGCTGGGTCCAGGCCAGTCGAGGCCAGTGCTGTGTCAAGACCCACTTGGGATGGAGATGAGTTGGTGTCTGCCTGCCTCCCCTATCAATGCCTGCCATCCCCACATCACTCTCAAACCCTGGCAAAAGCCTCCCTCTGAACTCCTTTGGGTGGCTTTCTAAGGCAGGTCTAATAACTGGAGAAGGACAAATAAATTCTGGAGCTATGCAACATTAGGGGTCAGTTTTTGCTGTTTCTGAAACCTTTGTGATAATAAAAAATGTGACTTGATGATAATAAAAATGATAATAAAAAAAGACTTTCAGGCCCTTTGCAGCCTCAACTCCGGAGGACCATCCCAGCCTGGCTCAGCCCAGTAAGGCAGAAAGCCTTTAGACCTTGTTTTATGTGGCAGTAAGGATTTTTGATGGCACAGGCATCAACCTGACAAGCTGCAGCTGCTGCCCACGCATGCACTGACACACAGAACACAACAGGCGGGGGCCATTTGCAGGTGTGAGTGGATTCCCCTGTGTTTCTCCCTGCAAAGTGAGGAAACAGGCTTTGTCTACGGGCAGTACCAAACTCCAGCAGCAGTGCTGAACCCTGAACCCCTGCAAGTCCATGATGTTTTCTGCTGGAATAGGAAGCTCCACAAGATTTAGGTCTTTGTCCTTTGTTCTCACGTTGGTTGTCTGGCACTCAGTTGTTTTGGCAGGGTAACCTATAACATCCTTCCTCCCAGCAGCACAGAAGTATCTTTGTGCCACAGAGACGGCTGTCCCCATCAGCAGTGGGAATCTGCCAGTGAGGTATTCCCAGGCTGGTGTCCAGGGCAGCATTTCACACCTCGGTGCAGATGATGGATGAGCCCTCTCTCACTGGCGGGGCTGAGAGGATGTGTGATCACTTGTGGGGTGCACTGAAGTACTCCGAGCCCGTGCCTGTGTGTTCTGCAGCCCGGTGCAGCATTTCAGCCAGGTTCTGAAAGGCAGGCTCAGTCCCGGGGGGAATCACACTCTTGCCTGCTTCCTGTGAGTGGATTTGAGTCTATAGTCCGGCCCTCTCACCCAGCAGTGAG
This sequence comes from Cisticola juncidis, assembly GCA_013400215.1. Taxonomy (NCBI): domain Eukaryota; kingdom Metazoa; phylum Chordata; class Aves; order Passeriformes; family Cisticolidae; genus Cisticola; species Cisticola juncidis. The sequence continues at coordinate 75,541 of VXBR01003158.1, read as the reverse complement.
ATTTGAGCGAGAGCTGCCATGAAACCACACCTGAGCACCAGAACAACGCCGTTGCATCGGCGGTGGGACGGAGCGAACAAGTGTGGCAGCTCTTCCTTCGAGTGCGCGCTGCCGACAGCTCGGTGCCTGTCTGCGTGCTCGTTCTCAGTGCCCACCTTGTCACTCCCAGGCAGGAAACTTTACCCACCACCTCTCCAACACCTGCTCCTCCCTAGCGCCAGTGACATCGGCTACTTTGATGACACGATCTTCTAGAATTAAACGCCATTGAAACCTTTGTGTCCCGGGGCCGCGCTGCCGCGGGGGCGCGCCGGGAGGCGGCCGCGGGCGGAGCCG
>VXBR01003158.1:42673-74968 GCA_013400215.1 Cisticola juncidis | reverse complement strand
AGTTTGCCCCTGTCCGTTCCCTGTCTTTCCCCTTTGCTGGCGCGGTGGCTTTTGTTCCCGAGCCCCCCCCGGCCGTTCCCGGGATGCCATTGCCAGCGCCGCGCCGGGCCCTCGGTTGCTGTAGAAACAGGAAGCGCTCTCCCTCCGGTTACATTTATCATGTTTTTTAGTTTAAAAAGCCCAGTCGAACGGTGATGTTTCGGTTTCAAGGTCTGGGAGGGGACGCGCTGGTCGTCCCATTGCTGTTTCACCGCGTTACTTTCTGAACCCACGGTTTTCTTCTCCGGTTTGTTTCTTGAGGAAGGTGGTAGAAATTTTCATTAGGGAAGATGTGAAAGTCGCGTAAGAGCTGTAAGGTGCTGTCACGGAGACCATAAGCCAGTCTGTGCTTTCTGAGGGGGATGGCTTGTAGCGTCTGTCCTGCTAGCCATGACGAGCCAAGAGAATATTAAATACAGCGTCTTTTCTTCCATCCTACAGTGGTGAGGTCCTCCTTTCCCCACAGAGGAATTAGGCTGGGAGAAAATGCTACATAGAAGCACTGCAGTATTGTGCAAGGCATGTCAGGGTTTGTGAGACCAAATAGGTGGTGAATGTCAGTATCACTATTCAGCAGGCAGAACTGTATATCGATTTATATAAATCTCGGTGGCCAAGAGGGTAAAAAACTTGAGTGCTGCTTAAGCTAATGCAATTTTTTTGATAAATAACCTGCTTTGAGGTGAGTGGAGAATATAACAGGCTGGGATTCTTTCATATGGAGGAAAGAAGGGTCTCTTACTGGAGGAACTCACAGACATGGAATTTGGGTTGTTAGGCTGCCGTCATTACTGTAGAGGTGACTCTTCAGAAGTCCTGGCTAAATGCTTTAGAAGTCAGGCTTATTCCTTCTGTTTAGAGAAGTCCTAAATCTCTTTTTCACTGGTTCAGCTTTTGATATTCAGTGTATCGTAAATGCCCAGAAATTGCCACTGATTGCTGCTTGCAGTTGAAATGAATCTTTCCATCAGTTACCATCCTCAGTTTCTCCGTCCCTCGAGGGCACCTGTTTTTGACTGGCAGCCTGATTTGCACAGTCCCTCACCTGGCTTGCTCGTGACCAGAACAGATTGGTGGGGTGGTTGTGTTTTGCGTAGTTTCCTTCTGTAAGTCCTACTCCTCTCGCCTCCCTATTCCTGGTTGTGTTCATGCTGATTTCATAGTTTATCTTGGCCACAGCTTGGTGATCAGGGAGACCAGGAGAGCCTGTGGGAGCTGTGTGACTGGAATGCACAGCATGTGGTCATCTTTCAACCCTTTTAGCTCCTGCTGTGTGCAGGCAGGTGGGCTTTCTTTTTCTGTTTTGCCTTTCCAATAAGACAATTTGAAATCATCTCTGATTTCACTGCGCTTGATTACAAAAATCCCTGAGGCTAGAGGCAAAGGACAGAATTACCAATTCAGCCCTCCCTCCTCCGAGGTATTTTTTTTCCTGGTGGAGATCAAACAGACACTAAACGATTCTCAAAAACTTTGCAGTTTAATGCCTTTCCTTCTGAAAGTGAGACCCTCTCATTTCTTGACATAGTTATTTTTAACAGTCACCCTAGAGCAGACCACAGAGTTTTTACAGGAGTTTGGTGGGTGGTTTTTATGGGGGCTCCACAGCAGGGAGTGAGTGCGCTGGCTCCAGCTGTCCTGGACACCACATGCCACTCACGTATCTGGCTGCTGCCAGCTCTGCTCCCCTCAGAGGTGCTGAGCAATCTGAAAATGCACACTCTCCTGCAGAATATATCAGATAAATTAGCTTGCTGTCATGCTGGTGACCTGTTTCTGAGGTCTCTCTGAGCAACTCAGGGTAGACAAAAAAGAGGGCTGTTGCTTAAGTTGACAAACCCACCTCACTTCAGTGTGGAAGGAGCTAACCAGTGAAGTTGTGTTGGAAGGAATAAGTGTCAGTCAGACGTGTCCCTTGCCCTCCCCAGCTCTCCACAGGTCAGCTGTGAGATTGCCTTTCTGTGGGCGCTGGCTGCCAGCCAGCCTTTGGAGCAAACATGGATGGTGAGCATCAGAGTAGTGTCAGGTAGTGCAGGGATGTGTGTGTATGCTGAAGGTGCAGATGCGTAGTTGCAGCCTTCCATGCACCCCTCTGTGGTTTTCATTCTCTTTCAAGCTTTCCTGGGACTCGGGAAGCTTCCCAGTGATCCTGTGCAAGCCTTTGCATTGCTTCGCTCCGTGTTCCCCACCACTGCTCCCCCATGGATAAGCTGCAGGAACAAGTGTGCTGGGAGTGGGATGCCAGTGCTGGCTGTGACCTCCGTGGTGTCTGGCAGGAAGCCGCAGCTTCCCATGACTCACCACTGCCTGCTTGGGTTTTTTACCTTCTCCTCCCCCAAGACATCCACCTCTCATTGTGTTCTTCCCTGGGGGAGGCCGGGTACAAGCCCTCTCTCCGTGCAGAGCTTGCTTTCCTCCTTCCCTTCCCACCCCCGGACGCAGCTGGTGCAGCACTGATTGCAAAGTGGAGCTGAAATGCCACTGTGCCACCTAGAAAACCGCTGTTCAAGCCAAGCTGCCTGCTCGGCAGGGCTCATTTCCATTGGTAATTTCGTGACATTTGTCCAGCTGTATATAATAGACAATGGGAAAGTGCTGCCAGGGAAGGCTCAGCTGGTTGTTTACTCAGGATTATCTGTGCTCCTCTGTTCCCGTTGCCTCCTGCACCAGCACCTTGGGGCCCGCGCTGCAGCTCCCCGCACCCCACGTGGAGCTAGGGCTGCACAAGGGATCCCAGACAGCATTCCGGGGGCTGCAGAATTGGGGATGTGAATTGGTGCAGAACTGGGAATTGGGTTATCTTTCAAGGCATGTACAGATAAGCTGGTTAAAACATAGGCTTTCAGGGCCATCCCAGTGTCTCTGTGGAATTTGATTTCAGTCCAAGCTGAACAAAAACAATGAAATTACTCATGTCAAAATTTTCCATGAGCTGGGACCTGCCTTGACCCAAGAAGCAGCAGACAGTGTGTGCGAGGCATCGAGCAGCCCCGGGCTGTGCCTGTGGGACAGCCATGGAACTGGCCCACCAGATTTGGAATGTGTCCTGCTGTGGCAGCCGGGGCTCACTGGGAGCTCTCTTGCCTTGCTCTTTGCCAGCCTGATTTGTGTTTTGGTGCAGGGGTGAGTGGAGAAGACCCTGCTGCCTTCCCCCTGATGCTCAGCACCACAGAGGTTTGAAGGGGAAGCATCACCACTCTCTTCAGGCTCTCAGGAGGAACTGAAGCAGGGTGGGAGCAGTTCTCTGCTAAAGGGACTGGCTGGGGCAAGCATGCAGATTTTCCAGGAATGAACTTGTGTAAAGGGGTGCTTGTGGCCAGCTGGGGCTGTGGCTCACTGATGTCCTCTTTTGGGCTGGATGTGCTGCACCACCTTCCAGAGGTCACTTGGGAGGAAACTGTGCAATGCTCATCCTCCACATGCCATTAAATGATGCTTCTTACCAGGAACCTCCTTGCTCCAGCCAGGTCTACCCTGTGGCACTCTCAGTGAGGTTTATCTGATTTGATTTAGGAAAGCAAACTAAAAAACTTTGAAATCCTTCTACAGAGGGAAGTACCAGCATGTTTCACTGCAGGGCCTACTAACTAACAGCTGCTCACAGTTTCTTTTGGTGGGCTTATGATAACTTCTTTAAGAGTCCATCTGGGGGACCACGTGATTGTCTCGGAATTTATTTGGAAAAAGGTGCTTTTTAGTCTTATCAGAGGGCTCGTGAGGAAGCACTTGAAGTAGCCAAATTGATTTTAGGAAACAGAGCTGCCACAAAAGAGATTAAGCTGCTTTAAAACCTTTCATTTTGGGCTGCTGAAACAACTTAAAAAACTTGCACAAGCATGGTCACCCAGAAATCCAAATCACCTGGATGTGTTTGGCAGAGCTGCCTGAGGGAGGAGCGGATGTCACATGCTGCTGTGCCTTGCCAGAGCCTGGGGTTGGGAAGGAGGATGGCCTTGCCCTAATGGTGCTCATATAGGAAGGGAGGCTTTTTTTACTGTTGTTTTAGCAGCGTTTAGGAGATGTTCCAGTGCTCCCGAGAGCACCAGATTGTTCATGTTCAGCCACGCTGGGCCCTGTGCCATGCTTATCCTCAGCTTTCCCCCGTGCACGAGTGCTGGCTGTCTGGGAGCACAGACGGAGCAGCGGTGCTGCCCAGCTGCATCCCTGCTGAGATGCAAGCTGTTCCCAGGCAAGAGTGTGGATCCTGCCTGGGATGCCTGGATCCCTTCATTATAAGAGATTAAAGCAATTGTGGTCCTAGCACTTTGGGTTATCGCCTCTTTCTCAGGCTGCTGATAGGTAGCACACCTATATAATGAGGCTCAGGTTGCTGTTGTGCACTGCAGATGCAAGTTTTATTGGTTCTGCACGATTCAAGTCTTGGATATTCTTGAGTGCCACCTGCTGGCTTTCTGGTTATTAACTGGTTTTAGTCCCAAACCATTTCTATGCATGGCGTTAGAAACTCTGCGCAGACAACTGTAAATAAAAATAAATCCTAGCTCCCAGGAAGTTCCCCTTGGTACCTCTGTGAATGAAGGAGAGTGGAAATATTGTCTCTGTTTCACACCCAGTGAAATGGAATTTGATGGAAACTTCTCTGTCATTCCTGCTGCTGCTCTGGTTGTGCTCCTCTGTGGCCTGGACAGTGGTTATGCTCAGGTGCTTTCTGTAGGTGAGGTTTTGAGTCAGAAATAGGGAACAAATGCATCTATCTTGGATACTTGGTAGGAAGGGCTTAATGAACAGAAAGACCTTTCCTCACCTTACTCCCCGGGTGATCTCCTGTTTGCTGCCCCCCGAGCAGTCCCAGCCACGAGCAGGGAGCAGCTCTGGGAGGTTTCTCTGGAATACAGGAGGCTGGCCTTGTTGTCCATCAGCCCCCAGCTCCACCATGCTTTCAGCAGCTCAAGACAGCAGCTGGTCCACTAGAGGATGAGTGTAGAAGAGGTGGAGTTGTGCTGGAGGGACACAGTGAGGAGTCACTGGGGGACCGTGAGGAGCAATCATCTGGCGAGTGCCCCCGGGGAGCATCAGGCTGCTCCCACACAAGGTCTCCTCCTCTGCCCTGGCACCATCCTGCACCCTGACAGCTCTGGCTAGCTGACCTGCTGCTGGCAGGCCCCTAGTGCCTTCTCATTTTAATGAGGCTTAGCACTTGCAGCCCAGCTCTGAGGCTAAAACTGCCAGGAGAGAAAGTTGGAAGAGGCCATTTTTTGCAACAGGTTTTGTTCTGAGCTCTGTTTGGTTTTGGAATGGGGAGGAAAAGGTGTAGCAGCTGATAGCATACAAGTGGAGTAGACACAGAGCATTTAGGCAAGGTGCAGTGATACAGAAACTTCATCTGGACTGTGAAGTCCTGAAAAATCAAATCCATCAGATCTCTACTTTGGTGGTCACGGGGAGGGCAGTGGGTCAGAGCAGGGCATTCCCGTGTCATGTACCTGGTTCTGCACAGAGTGAGGTTTGGCTTTGTCCCTTTTTGGACAGGGATGCTAAACAATAACTAAACAATAACTAAACCTTTTTCCTCAGGGCAGAGCTGCCTGCTGAACACAAGGCTCTGGGGTGCTGTGCTAATGGCTTAGCCATGCTATTTCTTTACTCTGTCCCTAAAAAAAAGAGGTAAAATTGGCATTTATTCTGTCTTGGCATTTATAGAGCACTTAAAACCCACCAGAGCCCAAGTCAGCATGCGGATTGAGGACAGCAGTGAGATCACTGGAAGAGAAGTGAAATCTGCCTGTGGTTTTCTGATGATGCAGGACCCAGCTGAGCTGAGACAGGCTACACATAAGCATCAAAAATTTCAGAGAAGCCAAAGCATCTTCCACCCTTCTCTTTTGATCTACAAATATATGTAAGCTGTTCAACATCTTAAGGCAATCTTCAGTTGCTGGTGAGTTCAGGGAATCTGTATTTCCTTTCAAGGGAGTTCTAGCACTGGCTGGAATAATTGCTGTCAGCCACGATTTCCATTGCTCTATTGGCTTTATCTATGTCACATTGACTGCAGTTGTCAATATGAACATTTCTGCTATTCCAACTGGAATAGTCTCTTGTGTACTCAACCAAAAATGCTGGCTCTGGGGAACGCTCTGAAAATGCATGCACAGACATGTGCATCCAGGCAGAGGCAGCCTGGATTTCATGAGCTGGTGGTGGCTGGGCCAAGGGGATGTGATAGATGGCATCTCCTGGAGCTCCACCACGGTACAGAGGGGCAGGAGCAGGGCGTCGTCAGAAATCATCTTCTCTGCAGCTCTGAAACTCCGCTTCCCTTTTGCTTTTGATGTGCTTCCTCTTATCTCTGTCTCTCTTGGCTCAATTTAGAGTAGTTCAGAGTATGTGAAGATCTAATTTTAGATGAAACTTTCTGGCCTGAGATTTCATGTTTGGTCCCCACAGGAAAGCATAGCTCCCTGTGAGAGCTGGCATGACCTGTATGGTGGGCAGCCCAGAGAACTGGTGCTGCTGCATGCCAGTGCTTTTTAATTCTCATTTGCTCACTTGAATCCAGCCCAAGGAGCTTTTGATGCCAGCCTTTGATAGTTAGCAGGGCTCAGTGAGCAGAGGGTTGGCTAGCAGAACAGTATTTCCTTTCCAGAGACCCCAGGGCCAGAGCACTGATTCAACATCACTTCTTGGCAGCAGTTTAGGGACTAAGGTGAAAATTTCTTCCTCCTTGATAAATGTAGTTCCAGGTCAGAAAACAAGGCTTTTTTAGTAGGATGCTGCAAGTTAAATGATCTGTTACTGCTCCCTGGTCTCTCTGCTGTGGAGGAAGAGAGCTCCAAGGTTTCCCTGGAGTTTAGCAGTAGAGATGTGTACTGGGGACTTTGATATCTAATCTACATCTAAGGATGCTGCGTGTTGATGCTGGCCCTCCCACTGGTGCAGTGCGTGACATCAGCCAGCATTTTTTACTGAGGTGTTTGGAAGGACTGCTGGCCTGGTTTGGGGTAGGAAGACTTTCCATTCTGAGGGCAGACATGGCATTTTAGAAACTCGACATTATCTAATAAAAGTGTAAAAGAGCATATGAGGCACCACAAAATTATCGGCTGCATTTCTGGTCTGAGCCTGATGTTGAATTAGAAGAGAATCTTCTACCTCTGACTCTGTGTGTAGTGAAGTGGAGGATCTCTTAGGAGTTCAGAAAAGACCAGGAATGGTGCAGCTACTGAAATGGGTATCAGTGCTGCCCTGAATTTCAGTGGGAATGAAGTTAGGCACCACTCGGCACTACTGGAAAAACTTTCCCTGGTTTGGTCATATTAGTCCTAAATCTGCCACTGAGTAACAGCAAAACCCTACAAATGAGGAGGAGAAGCCAGATACAGGACATGCAGATGTAATTTAATTTTTAGAAAGGGAAAAGTCACCACTGGAAATTACAGGAGTGTTACATATTTATGGCAGTCAGTCAGCTTTGCATGCTTGTGCTTGAGCAACTTGCTGTTTGTATGTCTCATGCAACATAATGGAAAACTTTGAGTTGGATTCATTTGGTTACGAAAATGCTTAACAAGCAATTTTTATCTGATTGAATAAGCACAGGATGCTGGTGTGGAAGCAGACAAAAGTTTCACGTTCATTCCTGTAATTTTTAATCCTCAAATAATTTTTTAAAATACAAATGAGTCAAGTTGTGGTATCTTTTTATATACAGGGGAGAAAAAATGGCTTGCACTAAGATGAAAGTTTCTCGGCAGCTTGCTTGAGACTTTGCTGGCTACTGTGGAGAGAGAATTTCCTCCAAATGGTGTCATGTCACAAGATGCCTTCATCATGAACAGCATTTTAAGGTCAGCTGTCTCCAGCTCTCTTGTTGAAGAGGTAACAGATGTCTACAGGTGAAGCACAGCCCTTGCATTTGTTAATTTTAATTCCCCAAGCAAAAGACGTGCTTACTTTGCCATTGGTGTGATTAGAATTCACATCTGAGGAAATTACTCCCTCCTGTATCTATGGGATCTTGCCTCCTGATCCTTGAGCTGCTGGAGCACACAGTGTGTGTGGGTAAAAATGTATAAGCCTTTTCTGGGAATGTGTCAGATCTTGTAGCCTAAACAATCTTGGGAATGTCATGACCTAGCAGTGGGACCTCCATCAGAACAGAGTGCTGTATGCTCCTGAAGCTGTCCCCAAAAATATGGCAGTAGAAGAGCCAAGGTTTTTCCAAAATAGCAACTGCAGGGTGAAGACAGCACTGAAGGAGCAGCTCCCTGAGCACGTACAGAACAATGCTGTGGGTTGGTTGTGAACAGGCAGGGGTTTGGCAGGAGGGGACAGCAGCCAGCATAGGAGAAAATGGGGCTGATGTTCTCAGAACAAGACATAAAACCAAGGCCCTGACCTTGGTGGCTATCCTGACCCAAGGTCTGTCACCCTCCTGGTCAGAGCAGGTGTGATAACAGCTCTGAGACAGCCTCCAATAATGTGCGCGGGCAGTGCTAGTGCAACAATATCTGGCCTATGTTGTCTTTTTTTCCTTTTTAATTTATTTTTTAATTCTTCTTTAATTCAGTCAGCTGCATAACAACTCCCCTTACCCCTGTTAGAAGAAACTATAGGGGGCTAGGTGAGCCTCTGCTTTGCTCTTACAAGGCTTGCTATCTGTCTTGTTTGGAGGGGTGAGCACTTTCCCCCACAATTTTCCCCATTGTTTTTACTGGAGAGATGGGGAGTTTCTGCCCTGCTTGCTGGCATTGATGTAATACACCCCAGTCCTGGCTGATATAAGATGTGTCATCACTTGACTTAAAACCAAGTCTGCTCCAGGGCCAGAAAAAAAGTTTCCTGCAAGGTTCACAGAAGTTGCCCAGTCCCAAAGTGTGTTCGGAAAATAGGGCTGTGGTGGGATCTGTGTTTGGAACAACTCACAGAGAGCAAACTGTGAGGATGATGGCTCTCCATGCACATGCCAGGTTCAGAGTAGTCACCTTGCTGTGTTTGAATGCAGTGTTCAAGTCCCTGAGAAGGGACTGGGGGGACTGGGAGCCACATGGGAGAGACATGCTGGCGGTGAGAGTGGCAAGGGCTGATTCCCTTCCCTGCTCCTGGCCCTGCTGTCCCTCCTGTCCGTGCCATCCACGCACAGGGGTCGTAGCCACTGGGTGTGAGCTGGTGCCAGGCTCCGTGTGCTGCCACCCCATGGGAGCAGCTGTGTGACATTGTTCTGTATTTTAAAGATGGTTTGTGTGTTGACTGTAGTGCTATTGTAAACGTGCAGTTGATTTTGTTTCACTGCTCCTGTTTTCCTGTCTGATGTATCATCCCTCTCAGAGAATTGTGATTTGCTCCATCTAACTGGGTTATGTTTGACATTGGTAGCATGTGGGTAGTTGCTATCCCACAGTGTCTCCTTGTCATCTGTGCTGAAACAAGGATGTCCAGTCATCTCCTCACTTTCAGGAGCCAGAATTATCTGTTCAGATATGCAGAGTGAACCCAGTGTTTGTTGAGAATCTTCTTCTGCTTGATTTGTTTTTTTTAATAACGAGATAAAAGTCAAAATCAGTCTGTAATGTGCTGGATTCACAAGGAATAAATACATATCTTTCCAATATGGTACCAGGTTTCAGAAACAGAATAAGTTCTAATTTTGATGTTTTGCATAAAACAGAATTGAAATTTTCAGGAACTGAGATCTGCTTCAATCCAAGCAACCACTAAGGTCAGAGGATGATTTCCTGATGCCTGTGAAGTAGATACAGACTGTGGCATCGTCTCCCCATATCTTCATAAGAAGCCAGTTCCCTGGATACTGAGATTTTCAGAAGAGTTTGGCACTGGCCTTAGTAAAGCTTTTCTGGAAATCCAGCTATGGGCATAATGAGTTGTTCTGAAAAAGCTGGCTCAAATGTTTGATGTTGTTGATTTCCCATGCATTTTAAAATTATTTGCCCAGTGTAGTTTTCATTGCTTCTGTCTGACAGAGACATGATACCTCTGTGCCTGCTGTTCAGAGTCATACTGATGTCTTGTTGCCTTATCATATGGCCCACTGAGAATATTTTATGAACTGTTGGTGATCCTGCTTTCAGGCTCTTGCTTTTCCAAGCTTCTCATCCTCATCGCAGATCCCTGTCCCCTGTTACCACTCCCCAAACTACATTACTTTGCTTTGTCTTTACTTTGAGCCTTTCTTTCCCTGTTTCTGCATGGACCCTTCTGTGTTTTCCTAGCTCTCTCACTGCTGCTCCAAATATAGCATCATCCACTGTTGTAATTAGTATGCTGTTTGCCTTTGTTTCAGGTCATTAATAAAAATGTTGAATAAAAATCTTCTGCCTATTGATTCTGCCATGTTCTCATAAATAGCATCTGTGCACAGGCACAGTGTATTGGAAGCCTAGCAACCCGCCAGCTCCCTGCCTGCACGTTACTTTAACCTCATGTGTCTTGTCTCTCTTGCATCCTCTCCCTGTCCCCATGCACTGGGTCTTTCTTCTGTCCTTCTGCATAGGTTTACCTGCTGTTTTCTTTTCCCCCTCTTCCTCAGTGTTCCCTCTTTTAAGTGGTTCTCCTCTGCTCCAGTTCTGAATCATTTTGCTTATGCTGTGCTCTATTGAGTGAGCTAGTTGGAAATGCTCCTGTCAGACCTTAGCAGAACATGCAGAGGACACATCTGGCTATTTTACCAGTTTCCTGTTTGTACATTAGCTATCCCATTGAATTAAAAAGAAATGTAACGTTAATTGTTTGAATTCCGGGTTGTTAATTGGTACTTTCCTTCTGGCTTTATTTTTCCCCTTTTTTCTGCAATAAATATTAGTTTTTCTTTATTACTTAGGAAACCTGTTTAGCCACATTTCTAAGAGGGTGTTTTCAGTATAAGGAGGATTTGCTATTAACTGGCTCCTTTGCTCCACATTGCAATCCTTCTGTGTTTCACTGACATGTTTACCCTCTACACACACTCCGATCCCTGAAAATGGGACAGGTAAGCAAGCAGAGTCTTTCTTCTCTTCAGTACTGTAGCTGTGCATGATTAGTGTATAATCAAATGGTTGGTAGTCTGATTTTTGGTTTGAGATCCTAATTTATTCTGAAAAGGAGAGCTTGAGACCTATTCCTTACATGGCAAATATTTGTCTTTTTGTATATTTATGCCTTGGGAATTAGTGGTCAAATATTATTTTCAGGCACCTTAATTGCTGTGAGAATCACAAAACCTTCAATCACCAAGCAGTGCATTTGTCAGACAAGATTTGTTTCTGCTCTGACACTGAACCTCCTGAGTAATTTTGTTTGTTTGTTTGTTTCTGGGGATGTTTCAACCCTCGGGATTTATATTAGGAAGATTTCTGCTCTTACGATTCCTCCTCTGCAAAGCCAAAAAATAGGCATGGTGCGTGGGTATAAGGCCAAGCTGTTTCCTTGATCACTTGAGCACTGCAGGAGTGGGCTGGGGCTGGCAAGTCCCTGGGGGATGGAAAGGGCCAGAGAGGGTTGTCCCTGATTGTGTTCAGTGCAGATATTCCATATGGTCTGTTACCTACCACACAGCTGCCTTCTTACACTGGACAGAGAAGGGAAGTAAAATCAACCTTAATGTCACACATCTCTCATTTTACCATTTATTTTTCATTCTCGTTTTAAGAAATTATTCATGATTAAGATGGATGGGTGCCCTTGAGAAGCACTTGGTCAATTAAATGATTCGTTGCTTTGAAGTGGGAGAAAATCTCCCTTGTTCTTTTTAAGGAAGCAAAGAAACTGTTAAAGATGGGAGACTCCAGCCCATGACTAGCAGGAGGTTAAGCAGTCATAAAGCCCACAGAAAATATATTCCTGTAATGATTCAGGACTCTAACCTTAATATTTTTATGTTAGCTGGATAATGTCAGTATTCTGTGTGTCACAGATCTGTTCCCACAATTACAGTAATTTGAGTGATTTGGAAGGCTTTATTTAGAGATGTTTTTGCACAGCTCAACATCACACAGAGCAAATGGTAGGATAGGTTTTCCCTAATTTCATAGAAGTCCAAATCCTTGCTCTAACAAGGCATATGCAAGAACTGCAGCTCTGCAGTGGGGACCGGAGTGTGAGGGATTGTGGTGTCAGCATTTTTACTGATCTGAGAGTAATCTATAGATTCAGCAAAATCTGTACATAATGTGCAGAGAGAAATCATGATTTTAGTTCATTTCTGTACCTCTCTTCAGGTAAGTAGAAATTTTAATTTCATTATAGACTTCAGTGCACTGGGCATAACTGTACAAAGAAGCCTTTTCTAGGAGTTCCATGAGCACTCGGCCTGCTGCAAATCAGAATTGTCTCTTCAGTGATGGCACCCAAAGAGGTTTTAGAGAGGCATCATCTTTACCATGACCATGCTGACCCCAGCTGTCTGCTGCATCTTGTGAGAAAGGCTTTAGTTTGCTGTACAGGAGATGACAGGGATTTTGGCCATGGACATAATGGCAAGCAGTTTGGGTAAATCGGTTTTTGATGGATCTACCAGCAGAGTGGAAGAAGTCCACTTGCTTCTTCAGTCCACATGGGTGACAATCAATATGAAATATGGTTGCTGTTATTTTCCCAAATATCCTTCCATTCTATTTTCTCTCAGACGCTGCAATTTCAAGCACTGTGAGCTGGGAGTTGATGGAGGGACACCGTAGACACACACCTACGTATACATTTGTTTTCTTTTTGCACAGAAAAAGGTTTTACATTACATACTGGGAAAAGCAGACTGTGAATTCCTGTCAAGCCACTGCCTGTCCAACAGGGTTCCCTGGTGGACAGATTCTTGTGCAGACAAAAGTACAAACCCCTTTTTTGGAATCTCATTTTCTGTATTTGTTCTGGTAACTCAAAATAGGCTGTTTTAACCAAAACATGTCTGTGTGTGGAGAGTGGCAGGGAGCCCTGGCTAAACAACACATTGCTGCAGATGGTGTAAATTGAAATTATCCTGTAATATTCTTTAATGTTTGAATCTGCTCTTGTTTTAATTTTACACTTGCAAAATAAGCCTGTCCTCTTTAGGCAAAGAGCTTGTGAGGCAGAGGTGGGCTGAGAACCTCACCTCCTGTCTGCCCAGCCTGGTCTCCTGAGTGACCCTGCAGGCAGGCAGGCAGGGCAAGGAGCATCTTTACACCAAAGAGAGCACAAATAACGTCATGTGGCCCCGTGGCACACCCCGTGTTTTGTTTTTGTGTCTTTCAGCCTATTTCTGTTTCCTGATGACCGCTCTGGGCGTGACGGCCGGCGCGCATCGCCTGTGGAGCCACCGTTCCTACAAAGCCAAGCTGCCTTTGAGGATCTTTCTGGCTGCAGCTAACTCCATGGCTTTCCAGGTGAGCTTGTGTTGCTTGTTCATGCTTGTTCTTGGCCTCCAGGCAGCTCTCTCTGCTATGCAGGGATCCCCTCAGCGTAGAGATAGCAAAAGAAAGAAAAAAAAAAAACCTGACAGAAAGACATTTATTTGCTATAACACATTCTGCTTGCTCGGGGGATCCTCTCATCACCACGTAACAACCTTGCACTAGGCAGACCAGGAGCAATAATTACTTAAGGACCAAGCTGAACGTGACCAAATCAGAGGCTCAGCACCCCAGCGACTGATCTGTGGCACAGGATAGGCCCCGCACTTCACAGGACAACATGGAGATTTTTATGAGGATCAACTTAATGCAAATGTGTCTGTGTAACCAAGAGTCTGTTCATCCAGGCCGTTGGAGACTCTGTGCCCAGAAAGGAGAGCAGGCATCCTTTCACAATCTTAATTTATCTCTGTTTTATGCAGCGTTTTTCACCATCCAAAATCAAATGGTTTTTGTGAAAAAGTGTGTTACTAGCTCTGTACTTGCTGGTAGGCAGTCCCAGACCACAGAAACACTTGTGTAATACCCAGCTGGCTGTAGGAGTTAGTCCTGAGCCAGGATCTTCTCAGTGTGAATTTGGTTCCTCATGTGGCTGGTAAGGATAGAGATAGGAACCTGCACTAAAATTAAACTTAACTGTACTAAAATTAAACTTATTGAGCTTGGCTGCCATAACCCCTTGTGGCGGCACCAAATACCACATATGTGTTGTGCCCTGAGTTTTCATCTTTTTCCTTTCAGTCTGGTTGATGGACTTTTTGTTCATTTGCCTTGACAGAGAATGAAAAGAGACCCTTTATCTACCTCTTTACTGCTCATTTATCATCTTTGATTTTTTCATTTTTAAGGTGGAAAGAATTAGTTAGCCCCTATACACCTTACAAAGAGCACAATGCTTTTGCTTGAAAATGGAAATGTGTCCATTTTGACTGTAACCTTTATTCTGAACCGTTTTCCATCTGCTGCTTGGTTCCTTGCAGAGCTTTACAACCCTTTGCTCAGTGTGTTAAACAGCCGTTTTGAGTTTTGAGAAGCCCCTGGTAGTGTCTCCCTGTTACACAGCTGATCTTATCTTTCATAAGTAATTTAAATTAGTGTGTAGAGCTGTTTGCAGTGAGCCTGCACACAGAGATTTCATTGCATTCTGCTCCCCTGTTGCTATGGATTCTGCTTTCAGCTGCATTGGTTTTGTCACTGCTTTTGTCTGAGGACACGGTGGGATTCTGAGGCAGGGAAGTACTTCAAAGTACCTTCAAGGCACCTTTGTGCCCTTCATTTCAGAAATCAGATAAAAGGCCAAATTCCCCACTCTAAATCTGAGGCCTGCTCGTAATTACCTTGACATGCATTGCCTGTAAAGGCCATGTCCACCACCACAAGCAGACAGTGAGTGATGAGTTTTCAGGTCCATCTCCTGCTCGTTGGCTGTGGGATGAAGAGGTAGCATTGGAGATACATACAGCATCCCTGGATGCTAAATGAGGAGGAAATATTCAGAGTTCTTGAAGGGCAGGGGAAGGAAACTCTGGTGTAGTGTTTTAGTTTGATGCTGCCTGGGCTGGGACATGCTGTATCTCTTCTGGAATACCATCAGCAGCCACTTTTGCTGTGTGGATTTTTTATCATCAGAGCATGCTGAGCTGTGTTTCTTCTCTCCATCTAGAATGAAGCTGTCATAATTTTGAAAGACTGTGCTTCTTGCTGTCACTTGTCTGTTTCAGACATAGGTAATACCTGGCTTATTGATCTCCTAACATTTAAGTTCCAGCACCTCCGCTGGGCCGTGCTGGTGTCATCTCTGTGGCCCAATCTGTGTTTTTGCTGGGTGCATTTGTACACAGCACGAGGGGTGGTGTGGAAATCTGGGTCAGCATAAGGAGACTGTCGCACAGCCCAGGCTATTGGCACGTTTCAGTCTGCAGGTTTGTTAAGGGACCTGCTAATGAAACCTCGTGGCTGCATCACTGTCATAGCATGATGCTGTTGGTCTCTGCTTCGGAAAGGATTTCACTCCTGTGTTTACCCAAAACCTGATCAAAAGTGATGTATTCCTGAAAAATGGTTGCTAATAATGCACTCAGAGCATATTTACACATGCTGTGCTCCAGTTCTTGGTGTGTTCATTGTCAACAGTTCTGGCCTCAGGCCTTCATTTCCTCTTAGCGTTTGTGGTTTTTAATTAGATGCAATTCAGTTGTTTCACAGCTTCCTAACCCTTTCATCTGGGGAATCGCAGGTTGGTTTTTTTTTGCCAGCTCTGCAGTCATTTGCTGTGGCATTAGGGAAAAGCCAAGTTAATTTCTCACAGTATCATTGCTTTTCATGGTTATCTGCTGTCCCACAAATGACTTTATCAAGTGCTCTTGTGACAAACCGATCAATAGTCTCACTTGAAAAATTACTTTTGGTTAAGAAAGAAGACTTTTCTAAGAATGCTTCTTGCATACCCCTGTTTTATTTCCAAGTTACTTAATGCTGATATTTTCCAGTCATACAGATATTCCCACTGAAGCCACTTGAAGCAGTGTAGAGTTTTTCATTCCTTTTGATTTCTCTGTAAGAAGGCAGAGGTCTCCCTTGTCCTCACTGAGGACTTGGGTGACTTCCTTAGCTTTTTTGCAGTTTACTTTGTTTTCTCATGCAGTGAGACAGTTAAGGTGCAACACATTGGAGCACTAGTAAGGGGCTGATCTTTGCTGCCTCCTCTCAGTGGCTTAGATGTGTCAGTGCTGCAGAAAAATGTCCCCCTCACCCCCAGCCCACTCCCAGCATCACTGTGTTCATTCACTACATGACAACAGTAAAGGGCTGAGCATAACTGAATGCAGTGGAGCTGAGATCTTTCCAGGGATCTTGTTCCTCACTTGTCTCTGGTGTGCCCTTGCAGGCAGAGAGGATTTTTGCAAAGCTGAAATTGGACGTGGAACCGTTTGAGCTGGATTCTTTAGCTGCTCTTTACAGTTGTTCCCAGAGTCCCCTCAGTGTTTTCTCTAAAACTTTGGTAGCTGAAAGAAAGAGCAATGATTTCTGCAATGCTTTCAGCACAGGGCTTTTGCCCCACAAAATACAGGTGCACACAGTTTCATTATCCTGTGCTTGCTGTGTTCTGTGATATATTCAGTGCCCAGATGGGTGGTGTCCTGTTCTTACTTCAGAGACACGGCAAATGGTTTGCTCAGTTCTACTGGGAGCAAAGCTGCTGTGGTTGGTGATTGTGGGATGCTGTTCCTAAAAGTAACTCAAGCCTTTCCTTCCTTGGATAGTTCTGCTTGGGTACCTCCCTGACTGTGCAGAGATCGCAATAGCAACCTCTGCTAAGAACTCCCCGATTAAAGTTCACACTCCTGTGGATCTGGGCGTTAACTGACATTTCCATGTTTTGGTGCTGGTGTTGAGCAATTCAGTTCATAGATGAGTGTGTGGCCTGAAGTATGCAAGTGCTGAATGTGCTTACAACGCCCTGCACAAATAGCTCAGCACCACTGCAAAAGCCACCAGTTTAGTCCAGTGCATCCAGCCAGGGCATCCTGCAGAGCAAACTGGAAGGCTGAAATCCCTTTGGCTGAGTGAACTCAGCAAGTCTCTCTTTATGAATCAAAGTGTGAAGTTGTGCTCTATCCCTTCCTCCCTGCAATCCATATGATTCCATTTACAGCCATAAGGCATTTAAGTGTCATGTTGTTCGCTACAGTATCTGTAGTGATCCACAAGCTCTGTCCCATTTTCAGCGCTGTGTTTGTGACTGGAGGGCACCAGCTGCAACCAGCTGAGAAAGAGGATGCCAGAACTGAGAGCCTCTATACAGTAGTCCCCTGAAAATAAATGCACAAGGTTCCCTACAGCACAGTCTTAAAATAACAGTGTAACCATGTATGTGTCCAGTCTGTGCAGCCCATCCTCAGACGCCCAGGGCAGACTGATGATGGTTAGCTCCCAAGAGACTCCAACAGCCATTTCCAGCCCTGGAACTTGTCCAGTCTGTGTTCCCAGCTCCCAGATCAGGTCCTGTTCCGTGTGGAGACTGGCAAGAAGGGTGTGATGGGCTGGCTGGCTGCAAAGCTGGGGGTCTTAGTTAACAACCTCTTTTGAGGAGTGTCAGAGAGGGGCTTGCTGCTGTTACTTTGTGTGGGAGGACTGGAGGTCACAGTGCATGGCCCCTCTCCTCTGACCCCACCGTGGTTTTTCTGCAGAACGACATCTACGAGTGGAGCCGGGACCACCGCATGCATCACAAGTACTCGGAGACGGACGCGGACCCGCACAACGCCCGCCGCGGCTTCTTCTTCTCCCACATCGGCTGGCTCTTCGTGCGCAAGCACCGCGACGTCATCGAGAAGGGCAGGAAGCTGGATTTCACTGACCTGCTGGATGACCCTGTCGTCAGGTTCCAAAGGAAGTGAGTGCGAGCGCCGGGCCCCGGGGTGAGGGGGCGTGGGGAGGTCCTCCTGGCTGGCGGTCTGGTTGTGGCTCATTCCTTGTTTGCGTCTTTTCCCTTTTCTTCCCCGAGATATCCCTGCCACCTTGGCTGCAGGTGCTGGGATGCCTTTCCTCTGGCCCCTACTATTCCCATGTGGCTGACACTTGCTGATTTGTCCTCGCAGGCTCTGTGGCACAAGCACTGAGCCCTGTCCTTGTGCCTCTGCTTTCCCAAAAAGCCAGGGCTGGTTATGAAAGCAGCTGAGGCAGAAGTTGCTCGGATATTGGCCTTCTTCTTTGATCACAGGAGCAAACTCTGCAATCACTAATTGCCTTAACAGAGAAGTGCACATTTCACTCTGCAAAGTCATCTTTGGCACCCCTGGGCCAGTGCAGGCCAAATGCCACCTCTCCCAAGACTGCCATTCTATACAGGATTAATTATCTCCCTTGGGAATTAGCACAGTCCGGGCTCAGTTTGCTACACACTCTGTGAGAGCTGGGAATTGAGCAACATCCTTTATGCTCTATGTGAATACCTGTTTTAGGCACAAGAAGACTTTCTGCTTGCAAGCATTTCATCTGGGCACTTTGGAAAACTGCTTAAAGCCATTTCTGTGTATTTTCTGAGTGAGGGGAGCAGTCAGTTAAGGGGTTTTTCTTCTAGTGCACAGATTTCTCTAATGCAAAAAATGCAAAAAAACCTGCCCTTGTAATGGAAATCTTCCAGGAGTGAGGAATATTTCCCTTCACATGTGGTTGCAACTGTGGTTCCTCAGTTGGCAGTGCCTTTTTGCAACAGCTCCCTTGCAGTTTACTGCACCACCTCTTGGTTATTGCCTTTTTCAAGACAACAGCACCCCACGAGAAGGAGGCTCTACTGCCTTGGTCATGCTGCAAAGGTGGTGTCGTGAAGAAGTGTCTTTTCTGCAGAAAAGTTGTCTTAGCAAGTGCCTTTGCTCTGGATTTGGATTTAGGACTTCGTCCCTTAGCAAGAATTTGGGTTTCTCCTTTCTACAAGATTGCAGTGCTGGAGTTTTTTGACAGCATGGAAAAACTAACTGGCCAGATCACTAAGAATCGTAGTAAATCCTTCTTGTCATGTTTTGCTTTAAACCCAAATTGTTAGTTTTGCTGAACTTAGTGGTGCTGCTGAGTTGTGGACAAGGCACCACTCAGTCAGTTTAAAACCACATCACTTCAGCTGAAATCACAGTAGTGCTCCAGGCACAGCTGACAGCAAAACCTACCTCTGTGAATGAGGGAGCAACAATCCTGCAAGAGATGTGAGAGAGGAGCTCACAGGTGAAGTGTCTCCATGCTGAAGTTTTTGTGTGGTGCAAGCAGCAGTGCTCCCCAGGCATGTTTTGAGGCATTGACTCCCCTGCACTCCAGGTAAGGAGGTTTTTCACTCCAAGGTGGATGTTTCAGTCCAGGGGAGATAATTTACTCTGATGCCTGTTCAGATGGGAAATTTCACGTCTTCATCAAAGACTGGGCTTCTTCCATCTTGCAGAATAGTTTTAATTGGGGCCTGATAAGCTGTTTTTATTCTGTTTCTGCAGAGTGGTAAAGGCTTTGAACTTTGAAGCAGTTTTCTGGACTGGAAAGTATTTTTTCTCCTCCAGCTCTACTTAAATCCTGGCCTTGAACTGATGAGGTTTGCAAACTTTATGAGAAGTCAGTCATATGAGTGGAAAATTATTTCTCTTTGGTGGAGCAATGAAAGGGAACTTGTTTGCTTGGAGAGCCTCAGCTCAGGTAAGTGAGGACTGAGTTCCATGAGAGAGCTGAGGAATGCCCTCTTCACCATGGCTGGTGTTGCTGTAGAGCTGCAGATCTTCTGGAGCCCAGGATGTGAGGCACAACCTCCAAACAACAACAAAATACGCCAAGCAAAGAACTCGCAAGGCAAGAGGTTGATTTATTTCATGCACAAGATGATCAAAATGAGCTCATGTGTTACAGATGAGAACTGTGTTCATGAAAACTTCTTTCCTTTCAAAAATACTGCTAATGTTTACATTTTTCCAATCCTCTGTGGATTTTAATTGAAAGCTATTTGTTTGTTTCTGTCAATTAAGAATGATGATTCTTCCTATGTGAAAGACTTTCAGGGAATGCAAAGTTTTAATAACTGTTTAAGAAATCCAAACTCTGTTTTTCCTCATCCCGTCCAGAAAACTCAGCAAAAGCAGGGGTCTATTTTAAACCTGTCATAGGGTGACGAACAAGACGGATCTAACTTTGCATTCCTTTTTCCCTTCTCGCCCTGTAACACCCGCAGGTACTACAAGAGCTCAGTTGTGCTGATGTGCTTTGTGATCCCCACCTTCGTGCCGTGGTACCTGTGGGGCGAGAGCCTGTGGAACGCCTATTTCCTGGCCTCCATCCTGCGGTACACCATCTCCCTGAACATCACCTGGCTGGTCAACAGCGCCGCCCACATGTACGGCAACCGCCCCTATGACAAGAACATCAACCCCAGGCAGAACACCCTGGTCACCCTGGGAGCCATTGGTGAGTGCTGCAGCCACTCTGGGCACTGCTCTGCCAACTCAGAGTGATGCCCCATCCTCTTTCACCCTGGCTGGGACTGGGTGCCTGCAGCTGGGCACCGCTTGGAGCCAGGGTTTGGAGGAGGCCGGAGTTTGTGCGTCCTAGAGGAAGGCGTCCCTGTTCTACTGATGGTGCCCACGTTGAAATAACACCATGTGATCTCTGGGAAGGGAGGTGTTACCACCCAGCAGCAAGCGCTGCTCAGCAGAAAGTGCAGCAGAAGTGAGTGACCCCACTTCTGACTCAGTTGAGTGTCTCCCCTCTTAAAACACTTGTGGTTTTCTTCCCTGAGCATAAGGCATGGGACATGCCCCTTCCTACTGGGGAGGAAAGCCCAGAGCACTGAAATGGAGTCTGGTGTGGGTCTGCCCCAGAGGTCTGGGGTGGAGCTTAACCTCCTCTAGATGCAAGACTTGGGAAATGGGTGTTGGAGTGTCCTGCCTGTGTTCCTGTGTTGACAAAAGTGCCAGCCATGCGGTCTTTAACCTCCCTCTCTGTTTTTCAGGTGAGGGTTTCCATAACTACCACCACACTTTCCCATTTGACTACTCAGCCAGTGAGCTCGGCCTGAAGTTCAACCCCACCACCTGGTTCATTGACTTCATGTTTTGGCTGGGGTTGGTCACTGACCGCAAGCAGGCTCCGAAGGAGATGATCCAGGCTCGCAAGGAAAGGACTGGAGATGGCAGTGCCTGAGGGGTGGTGCTGGGCTGTGCCAGCGCCGCTGTCCGTGCGGCTGGCTGGGTGCGTGCGCGCAACCCCGTGCCTGTGGTGGATTTACCTCTGGGTAAAATTACGTTTTTGTTCCAGATCGGTTGGGCTGAATCAGTTCCCCAGGAATTAATTCAGCCACGGCTTTTTTTAATTTTTCCTTATTAGCTGTCTTATGTCCAAACTTGACTATTAAGTGTAAGAATGTTATATATTATTTGATATTGCAGTTAAGCAGGAGAGAGATTTGATTTTAGTCACTGTAGTTCACGTCTGAGATTTGTTGTATTTTGCTTGTTCATGGTGAATGTTGGCAGGTTGAAGGCACTAACAGTCCTTTCCAAGTGCAGTTAGGGGAGATTTTTGTTCCTACTGCTAATCCAGTTAGGTTTTGAGGCACATATTTCGGGGGGATGGGGCAGGGCCCAGTGTGCAGTGTCAGCTGCATACTCACGGAAAGGACAGTAACATTGCTGATGAAAAACAGTATGTCCAAGGGGAAGAATCACCCTCAGTTTAGTTAGATATTAGTATGAAAACCTGCTTTCTTCTTTTTGTTAGCCCTGTTAGCCAGCCCAGTGCACTGCTGTCTTTGCTAAATATGAAAACTCTTTACTGCTGAGCAGGCTTTTGTGTTGAAGATTAGTCTCTGTACAGGCCAAAATACCAACTGATGCTATATTGAGATGGTTCCTTTGTTGTTACATATACATTATAATTGTAAATGTATAGAGCTCAACCATGTCTTTAGCCAAATAAAGCTTTGGTTTCAATGTTTGGAGACCTAAGTCATATTCTAATCAGTCATGGCCATCGATGCATGCATACCTTAGCTCCTTTTGCACAAGAGGCCTCCTAATTTCGTTTTCTGCCTTTGACTAGTGGGTCTTAGAAAACTGACCTTTATCTAAGTCAGAGACTGTACTAATATTTCAGCTGCATGCAACATCCATTGGTTTCTGAGCAAAATATAAAGACAGTTATGTAGCTTCTGAATTTTAACAGTTGCCTTGCTTAACAAAAAAAAAAAAAAAAAAAAAAAAAAAAAAAAAAAAAGGCATGTGGATTTAACAGGATATGTAGCCCTTTGTGTTAGATGTTGGCCAGTGCAGGAGAGAGGCTTTGTACCATCAGCACTGGAGCACTTTTGAAGATAGAGGGCATGATTTTCATTTATAGGAAAGGTCACTGCCTTGCCCCTCAGAGAGGGAGTGCCTGTTTCCCAACCACATAGCCCCACACCCTGGGCAAGGCGGGGATCTCAAGATAACTGAGACTCAGGCCCAGATATTTTCAGGAAAGATGTAAAAGTGGGGGAAAAATTTAAATGGTTTCTTTTTTGTTCTGTTTCTTGTTTTTCAAATGATGCCATATAATATAAAAGAGTTGTCTTTATTCTGTCTTTCATCTAGCAGCTGTTTTAGAAGTGTTATTTTGCCATTAATGATGCGTAAACTCTTGAGTGATTTACAATAAACAGTTATGAGTTAGCCTGGCCACTGTGTTTAATTTGAAACAAGCGAAGGTCTTTGTGCATCATGCATCGGAATTACAGCAGTGTTTCGCTTGGAATTTCCAGCTATGTGTTTGTTGCAACTCAAAATACCTCCCCCTTCAGCATCTCTGAATGTCAGGGGAAGAGGAAGCTGTCAAATGGAAGAGCACCAAGGGATTTGATTACTTTGGGCTTCCTGGCCAAGCTAGGGTTAGAGGGGGGAAAAGAAACTGAAAGCTGACAAAAACTTGAAAGGAGACCTTGGCAAGTTCTTGCATGTGAAAATCCTGCTTTAATAGAAAAATACCAGCCCTGTGTGACTGCTGGACAATGCTTTGGCCAAAAATATTAAATATTTTACTTAGATTTTGCTGTAAGCTCTCTTTGTTTCTGCTGAGATGGGCCTGAAGACCTGGGTTTGTCTGAAGGTGTGTTTTGATGTGCATTCATCTGGAGTCAGAGCCATTTGACAGAGGAATTACGCACGCATGCACGCGCGCACACACACACACACACACACACACACACAGAGAAAAGTAGGAGATGTTTCCCCACCCCCTGCAGCAGTGCCTGCAGGATGGTGTGGAAACAGGCTCCTAGAGCTGGGAGGTTCCTAACCTGCTGGTTAGAAAGATAGAACTGTTCTTCCATGGCAAAAATCATAGATAACCTGCCTTCAAAGTGATGTGTGTAATGGGTTTGGACTTGGGGTGTGAATGTAGGAGCAAAGCTTGGAAAATGTGCAAATGCCTGATCTCACCAGCGCTCTCATCCTTTCCTTTGTGCAATTTCTGACCACAGAACTACAGGGAATGCACCAAGACACACAGCTTCCTGTTGATCTTTATAATTTTTCTCTTGTACTGCTATTGCTTGGACTTCCTTAGGCTCATTCCTATCAAGTCCCTGGTGTAAGAAGAGTAAGTGGCCTTGCTAAGAGGCACACACTGTTCTGAACCTCTCTGAATACCTGAAATGACAACAAGGTAATATTACCCCCACCTTCCCCCAGGGATAAGACTTCAAAAGCAGCAGTAGTTCCAGTGCATTTCAGGGATCTGAAAACTAAAATTGAAGCCATTGTCAAATGACCTAGTTTTGAAAAACTGAAAATAACTAAAGAAACATTGTTCGGAAAAGAAAAAGCTCCTCCATCAAATGTCTTGTCTGGAAGCTTATGCTGCCTGAATCCCTCTTGTTGTAGATTAAATTCTCCATGTGGTAGGGTTGATAAAAAAACTCTCAGTCTTAGCAGGAAAACTAGATTTTTAAAGAGGGCACCTCAAATTTTGGTAAAATAAGGAATACTTCAGTGCATTTCCTTTTTTACTTATTTGTTTGTATTTTTGTGTTTGTTTTGAACTTTTTGCTTATTTGTTCTGATTTTTAAAAAATCTTTTTGGTCATGTTCTTCAGTGCCGTTTTCTCTTCCTCAGGATGATGTAGGGTCTGTGGGAGGCAGGAAGGGCCACTGCCATTTCCCAGGGTAGCTACTGTTGAATAAAGTGATGTGATGAAGCTGTGGGTCCTTGGTAGGGTGGGTAGTAGGGCACTCATTTCCGTGGACTTTGGCACTTCTCCTGATGATTTAGTACTTGCAGACCTGGCTGGAGCTTTCTGAGCAGTGCAGAAGTGTTGAGGGACTGCTGGTGGATTGGTGGCTGGCTGTAGCTTGGACTTAACCAGCGACTGTCTTGTGAGACCTGATGGTCTTGCAGTGCCTGACCTTGTGTTGTCTCTAACGCTGTTCTTGGCACGTTGACCCATCTGGAATAACACCACGTGGCAGTGGGAACAGGTATTTGTACTTCCATGCAGTGAGTGTTTCCAGGCTCTCAGCTCTGGCACACAGCAGGCACTGGATCGGTTTTACCTCTTTTCCCAGAACTGGTGGGGCCCTTATGAAATGCAGTGTTGGCTCTGGAGCTGTGTGCTCCTTCCAAGTGGAAATTCCCAAGCAGGTCAGCTGTTTCTGGCATGGGGTGGCTCAAGGGACTGCTAGCCTGCCCTGGGACTTGGCACAGTCTCTAGAGGAGCATCTAATCTATAAATGACAGCAGAGAGAAGGATTTAATCTCCCAGTTACAGCATGTAATTGGTTATGCAAACATTGATGAAACTCGCCCCACGTCAGGGCTGCGTATGAACACAGCAGTCAAGGTATGAGGTGAGACCAAGGCTGTTGTGGCTGACTGCAGAGGAACTTCCAGGCTCCATCTGACACCATCCCTACTGCAGCTGGGCTGGGCTGGGCTGCACTGAAGTAATCCCTGGTGCAGGAGTGATGAGCAAAACCTGCTGGCACTGAAGTTACACCTTGAGAAAGACGCTGCAGGGAGAGGGTGAGTGCAAGTGCTGAAGAAATGCATCAGGGTTTGCTTTCTTGGGGTATGACGGGAGGATTTCTACTCTGCCCACTTCCTCTGGAGGCTCTGCTGTTCCCTGGTAAGCCCTGAGAATGTCTGCATCCCTCTGCAGCTTGGAAGTGCAAGGCAACTGCTGTCCCCGGCAGGCAGCCAGAACACAGCTTTCTAGAAATAAGCCCAGCAGATGGGAAATGTGGCCTGACTGCAGGTATCACATTCAGCTGCTGGGGTGGGAGGCTCCTAGCAAAAAAAAAANTGGGGGGGGGGGATCCCAAAAAAAAAAAAAAAAAAAAAAAGAACAAAAAACCCAACCAAACACAACAACAAACAAACAAACAAACAAAAAAACCTTTTAAAAGGTCTCCTGTAGCCACGTGAGCCTGAGAATCCATGCAAGGCTGGAAGTGTGGTAGCTGACCTACGGGCTCTGGTTAGACAATGTTGGGGTATTTGCAGCTGGCATGCCTCTCAGTTTGGAGGGAGGCTGATGATATATCAGCTCCCAGGCAGTGGTCCCAAAAGCATGGACACGCTGGACTTGTATACCTTGTATGTTTTTGCCCCTGGACAAAAACTGTGTTTTTGTAACTCTACCCTTTAAGTGGAAAGGGTGTTTGTGTATAGGATGTTCCCCACGTTCTGGGTGTATATGGGAATCAAGGTGCAATTTCCCATAAGATCTTATTTTAAAACAAGAATGGAAAGCAAAACTGAAAGCAGAGCCCAGTGGGAAAGGAGGGCATGTACTAAATGTACTAATATGTGACCATGTGCCCCAGCTCCTACAGTGGCTGTGGCACAGTTGTGCCTGGCCTGGGAGCAGAAACCTCTGGCAAAAACCTCTACCCAGCAGCACCAGCTCCACTAAACAGGTGAGAACAGGGGAAAAAATTAGAACTCCTGGGGTGCCCCTGCATGGCGAAAATTACCCACTGAATGGATTGGAGGCTTTTTTTTTAAATCACTCCTTACACATAGGGTGGATTGCTCACTGCCTCTCCAGCCCCCCTGAGCATACCTTGTCAAAACCAAGCCACAGGTGGACTTGCTTAGGTCTGTTTATCAGCAGGGCATTTGGAGCTAAGAAATATATCACAATATTTGAAAAACTCGATAAAGGAATAGATGGCTTTGATAGGAGACAATCTGGCTAATGAAAGGAGGGTTAACACTTCAAATGAGAAACAGTTTTAACTGTTTTTTAACAGTTTTAATTGTATTTAATATATGCCTCAGGTGTGCAGCAGCTCCAATGACTGCTGCTGAATGATCTCTAGGCCCATTTTCCCCAGTGCACTTCTTTCTGGGTGGGCAACCTTTCTTCCCAGGCCTCACTCCACCTTTGGAGCAGAAAGGAGCAGGACAGAAGAATAAGGTGGCAAACATAGTTGCAGAAGACATGTATCTCCCAGAAATGAAAGCAAACACAAACCAATTCTCTTTTGCCTTTTCCTCATCCTTTGTACCTTTTCCTCACGCAGAGAAACAGTCCAGGATAACCATAGTCAGTCTTCAATGGCAAATTCACCCTGACAAGGACAGCAACAAGAGGGGCATGAGGCTGCTTTGCTTTGCAGGATGAGGGTCATGGGAGAGGGGCTGATCCTCCCATGGTGCCCCATGAAGAAATCATTGTAGAAGATATCTCCAAGGACCCAGGTAACATCACCCATTGATGGCTGATGCATCCCTGCATCTCTCTTGCTTCCTGCACTGGGTGGGCTCCAACACATGCTTGCTGTCCTCAGGCTGTGCCCTTTTCACAAGCTGGGATTTTTTAAATTTGTAAAAGGTTTTGGTGGGCCTGTCGGCATCATGCATTTTCCAGCACTCAGAGGGACACCATCTGCTCAAAAAGGAGCTGTGAACAAAATGTCTCAGACACTCAGAGTTTACCAAAAATGAAATTGCCTTAAAATCCCATATGGTGCATTGTTTCCCTTCCAGCACTGGCTGATAGCAGAGGTGAAGTGACTAAGGCAGTTTCTGATTAGTTGCTGCATTTTCCTTTTTGGCCAAAATCGCTGGGGCTGAGCACTGTCGCTTCTCACCTGTTTAAGAGAAGGTTTTCCTCACCCTCAGCTGCTGAAAGTCAGAGGGTACTGGGATTCAAAGACCTCCCCTCTATTACTTTTAAAGTGAGCTTCCTTGACTCTTGCTGTCACAAGAAGCCTTGGAGGGAGGGATATGGTTAATTCTGATACCTCAAGCATATTTTTTTTTCAGGCGCCTGATTTTGGGGCCTCCTTTGGTGACATGGAGGCAACAGCAGCTCCTTGGCCGAGGAAAGCCATGCCTGAAAGTCACTTGGGGCTCCTAAGCACAGCAGTGCCATGGGGCAGTGTCAGGTGCAGTGTCAGAGAGGAAAACCTGGCCAAGATCTCTGGATTTTGTGGGCTTGCAAAAGAAGCAAATGCTGCAAGGAAACATTTATTAGTCCAGGGTAACATAAGATTTGAAATACCAAAGCAGGAAGAATGTTATTTCAGCTCTAAAAATAGCCCCCTCAGCCTTTCAAACACTGAGAAGCATACACAGTACATGCCTTTCTGTGGGAGCATCTGTCCTCTCCCTTGATGATGCAGTCACTTTGGTGAGGGCTCAGGGGACCTGCTGGAGCAGTGCTTGCTCTGAGGATCACCACTCCGAGGGGTGTGCTCTTAGTCCCTGGGGATCAGACTCACAAAATCTCTTCAGAGTGTTCCATGAGGGCCAAACCTGCAGGGTAAAGGAGGGCTGCTTGCTAGAAGGGAAGCCTACCAAATACTGATAGACTGTTGATGTATAACTCAGATAATTTCTGGGGGCTGACATGAATTTAGGCATGTCTGCTTTGTGTTGGTTGGTTTGTAAGTGATGGCACCAGGTCAAAATTTTGACTAATTGCTACCTTATTTGGATTTTAGGAAAACAAACAAGACAGTCGCTAAATAGCATCAGTTATCCTGACAGAGAGTAACGGGAGGAAGAGGAAAAGGAAGTGGTAGCATTCACGTTGACTTATCCCATGAAGAACAGACAGCAAAGCGATCCCTCCACCCTAGGAAACAGTCCCAAATTGCTATCACCGAGCTGTTTTGCTGGGAATGTTTCTTGTCAAAATTCCAACCACAGAGATACTATACAGAGATCACAAAGCCCACCACCCAGTAGGAAAGGGGAAAAGCCTGAAAGAGGCTCTTCCTGGGGTCTCTTGCTCCTGAGTGGCTGCTTCCTTGAGGCCTTTCAAAATACTCATCCAGGTGGGCAGCACTTCCCAGGAGGGCTGCAAAGATGCGGGGTTAGTGTGGCCAGCCCTCCCCGGTCCCTCCGGGGGTTTGGAGCAGAAGGCGCACCGGGAGCCGCAGGCTGGGTAGCTGCTGCTGGCTCTGGGAAGGGCGGGCAGGGAAGAAGGCAGAGCAGGGACCCTTTCGCACGGCCGCACCGGGCACAGCCAGCGCGACCGCGTGGTGCTGCGGCTGCACACGGGGTGTGCTGCTGGCTGTGGCCCAGCATCCCGAACCCTGCGGTCAGAGCGACACACGGGCTCCCCTTGCAGCGGCCCCGTGGCGCTCCGGGCCCCCGGTNCCGCGGTCCGGCTGCCCGCAGCGGCCGGGGAGCCCCGAGCTGCGAGTGGGGCAGGGCCGGGGGCGTGAGGCGCCTCAGGGGCTGCAGCCTGCGGCAGCAGCCGAACCCCCGCGCCTGTCCTGGAGCGTCCTGGGTCACGGCAGATGGACACGGGCTAGGTAAGAGCATTAGAGCCGCTTCACCCAGGGCCTGAAGGACCCAGGTGTGGAAGAGCTCTCCCAGGTCATGATTTTGGCATCCCTCTCACCCATGAATCCCTCGGGGGAATCCACCCCTTCGGCGCTGAGGGATGAGGTGGTGACAGGACTCGGCAGAGTCTCTCGGTCGGTTTGCTGCATAAGGGTCTGTGAAGAAGCTCACCTGGGTTGAGGCTGTGGAGTGGGACAGATCCTGCCTTCCCCTGATCCTGTCAGGATGTCCTGTCAGGACATGCCGGCTGTGTCCGGTCAAATTCCGTGGAAGAAATTTAAGGTGTCGAGAAGAGCTGTTCAGCTGTGCTGAGGTGCCTCAGGGAAGGAAAGGTGAGATCCTCTCTCTGAGTGATGGAAAGATGCTGGGTGCTGATGTCCCAGGGTCGCTTGGGATCTCAGCTTTTAGTTAGAGCATCATGCTTGTGCCAAACCTTTGATTCAGAGACGTTAAGCTATAAAGGTTGTGGAAATTATGAGTTAACCTTTCTCCCTTTTTGGTTTTACTTTTTTTTTTTTTTCCTTCTCAAGCAAAGCTTCTTGTGAAAGTGACCCTAGGGGCGGTCTGATTGACATTCATACAATCCTCATGCCAGGGCAATGTACACATGTGTGGTTAATTAGGAATAGCAGTTCAGTATGGAAGAGGACAGTATATATGAAGGGTATATCCTGACACTGCCTGTTGTGCCTTGCTCAAACAGATGACAGTGCCTAAAAGAAGGGGACTTGATTCTTGTCTACTTTCTGCCTTTGGGTAATGGGATGAAGACAGGGGACTCCTATTTGCTTGACAAATGTCTTGCTCCTGATTTCACCACTGAACTGTTAAAAGCCAAATTTTCTTGTGGTTATCCATGCCCAGCTGTCAGCATTTTCTGAACCTGGGTGCCGACAGTGCAGTTGTTTCATTTACCCTTTTAAGATTCTTTGTGTTGCATTGTTTGCTTTTCAGATGCAGAGGAGGGATGTGTTCTTGTATGAACACTAACGTTTTCAATAGTTTTGGGATTTTTTTTTTCTTGGAAGAAATGTCATGTCCATGGTTTTCTCTCTTCCCCCAGCCATTTCCAGGCAGCCTGAGATTTCAAAATTGCAGTTTGGCCCAGCAGAGAGACATTAAGGTCCCAGTCCTGCAGTCCAAGCTGAAGCAATGAGCTGTGATTGCAGGTTAAGTGGGAGCAAAGCAGCGAAGAAAGGTCTGTGAGAAAAAAGAAAGATGATCCTAGGCAATATATTGGGAGGGATACACTGGGATAGGGGGTGGTGGCAAGTGAGGAGGCTGCTGCTGCAGTAGAAGACTTGAACCAGGACTCTGAATGCACACTCCTCTGTGTCACTGATTTCCCGTGTGACATCTCAGCGAGCAAATCGCTGGTC
Organism: Cisticola juncidis; assembly: GCA_013400215.1. NCBI lineage: Eukaryota > Metazoa > Chordata > Aves > Passeriformes > Cisticolidae > Cisticola > Cisticola juncidis. The sequence continues at coordinate 44,904 of VXBR01003158.1, read as the reverse complement.
ACGTTGTCTAAAGTAGGAATAATTGTGGGGTTTTGCTGTCTTGAGGAGACTTGCAAAAATCTCTCCTTGCCTTAGATCTCTGCAGGTTGTGGAAGAGGTCACTTGAGGTTCAGGGATGAGGGCAGGATGAGAGTGAAAAGGAAGAAAACCACATTGGGAACAGGGGGAGACAGAAAGGCAGAGTGAATGGGAGGAGAGGAAAAGACTGATGAAGCTTCAAAAATCATGAAAGGAACTGTTAAAACGGCTATAGGTTACCTCACATGGGGTTTATGGCACATTTTTATGCTGAGGTTGCTGCTGGATGGTCCTGCTTGCCAAGGAGAGGTCTGGGCTGCCTCTCCCATGGGTAGCAAAGGGAAGGGAGCAAAAGCCTTGAGGATGTGGGCTGATCTGCAGCAATGGTGGGAAGAGGTCCAGCATCCTCCCTGCAATTTCCTGAGCTGGGGCAGGTCCAGGTACTTAGGGAGAGAACTTCTGCTCTTGCTGTATTGTTTCCTGCTTTCTGTGAGGAACCACTGGTATTAATATTGGTGACTGCCTGAACCAGAAGAGCCAGTGGCCCTCCAGTTTTGGCACTACAGGACTGCAAGAGTGGGTTTTGCCTGGCCAAGACACTGAGGATGGCCACAGCTTTTGTCAGAGAGAGCCTCCTCAGTGTGGTCTTGGCCCAGCTGAATGCTCTTAGAGGTGCCTTAATGTGGTCTCCTACAGGAAAGTCTGTCTCTGAGAATATTTCAATAGACTTAAAAAGTAATAATCTCTCTGGATTCAATGTAGAGGCTGCTCACACAGGCTTGGCCCCTGTGTAACAGCTGTTCCTTGCTCCCCTCTGTCCGCTGTGTTTGCTTGGAGTGAAACACTGTATGGCACCTTCCTTGGGTGTAGCTCACCCAAACACCCTACAAACAGCAATTTATGGTTGTAGCAGCTTGTGGCACTGGTAAACAAAGGAATTTAATTCCTACAAATAAGGAATGCTGGCAATGAAGTGATGAACACTACAGAAATGCTGTCTATGATTCCTTACCTTGCACTTTGGCTCTCAGGGCAAATGATTTTCACAGGTCTCAACAGAGTCAAAAGACAATCCCTGTGCCAGAGAGGGCCACCTCAGGGGAATGACAAAAGCCAAGTCATGGGTACTGCACGTCCGTTCCTTGTAGCTCGCCTGTGGCCCAACACCTCGTTGCTTTGTCCTCTGGGGCTTTGGTGTTTAACACATGAAGAAGAGGACCTCTTTCTGTGGAGGAGGAGCAAGGTCCTCAGGGTGAAGAGGCTGATGAGGGAAAACTGTCCTGAGAAACAGCATGCTCTGCTACAGTCCCTAACAGCTCACAGGCGTTGGGTGTTTTCCCCGTGACGAGTTGCATTTACCAAAGGAAATGCTGCTCTGGGGACAGTGTACATCTCTCCAAAAGTGTAGAGCTGTGAAGAGCAGTGAAGAAAGGAGCTTATGCTTCCAAAAGGTGAATAGAAGAGAGGTGAAAGGGATAAGAGAGATGAAAGACAGGGTAAACAGATGAGAGAAGCCCTGCTTACACACCATAAGAAGCTCTGTAGCTTGAGTGTGTATTTTCTGTTTGGTGGGGAAGAAACGGTGGCAGGGTAGAAAAGGCAGGGGAACCTGGAATTTTTCTGGCCTTGCAGGGAGTGTCCTCTCTCATCCATAAACTGCAGAAGAAGAAATTATGATCAGGAGAAAGGTTCTGCCAAGGCTGTTCCCCTGGGTTTAGTCTGTTTTTCTTTACCTTCAAAGCTATTTGTAAGTCAACAGTTGAAGTTTCACCTCCCTGTTAAATGTTCTTTGCCACTCCCAACACTTACACTGTTTTCCTGATAATGGGACAAATCTTTTAGGCAGACTTCCTTCCTCTTCAGATGTAATGTGTGTCTTGGCTTTGCTTGGTCGTATACGTGTGAAATGATTGGAGACGTTTGTGATTTTTGGAACTGAGGAGCAAATAAAACACCTGTCAGGAGCTCCATACATTATGGGAGGAGAAACGCTCAATCTGCTTGTTGCTGCTTCATTAGATTGTGGTCATTAGATCGGGGTGGTTGAGGTGGAGGGCAATCACTGGACAGCCTGTCTGCACAGTGCCTCTGACTTCCTGGGCTTTGCCGTAACATCAGCCTGCGTTTCTGTATTGCTTGAAGAGCAAGGAGAGACTCTTTCCTCACAGCTGAAGCAGGGAGAGCTTTGCTGTCTTTCTTTCTTTTTTTTTTTT
>VXBR01003158.1:17820-42615 GCA_013400215.1 Cisticola juncidis | reverse complement strand
TTTTAAATTTTTTTTTTTTTAGGAGACAAATAACCCTCCTCATTTTCCAGCAACTCTTTGCTTTGGGGGTTGGCTGAGACTTGGAAGTAAGTGCCCTTCTCATAAGCTTCTCCAACCAAAGGATTCTCAAGGGGAAGATATGCTCTTGTGGTCCTGGTGGTGGTGTGAGACTGTGGGTTTGGTCTGCGTTGTGACTCTGCTAGAGATTTCCCTTGTATCTCAGAAGTCTGGTGTAAGTGACCCCAGTCTTGAGCAACTCTGTGTTAAGGAAACTTCCATGTCTGACCACCCAGAAACCATTCTGTCAGTCACACTCCCACCACCCTGGGCTGTCACTGCTGGGATTGAAGCCCTTTCACAGTGGGTGGTTCCATTAAGCTGATGTGTCCCTTGCTTGACTCCCCACACACCCCACATTTACACAGTCAGACAGGTTTTCCTCACTGCCTGGACCCCAGGATTCCCATAGCAGAGTCCCAGAAGCCTGGACCCTTGAAGCAGTTAAATCATGGTGCAGTAACACCATAACAGCTTGAATTGATGCCCTCAGGAAGACTCCCTGCACTAAAGAATCCCTGGCCTTTTATACCCTCACAGTCTGGGTGCCCATTCCAATCATATTTAGTCTGGGGCCTTCCTGCTGTGTATTTGGGTTCTACAGAGTGTCTGGGTGACCAGCCACCCTTGGCCAGGGCCACAGGTCTCCATGCCCTTTGCTAGGCAAAGAGTCGATGCCAGGTCATGGCCCCTTGCATGTGGCTCCAGCCACCACCACAACCTGCTCACCAAGCTACTGCTTATATTCCTAAACATCTGCACTTGCAGGGAGCGAGGCATCTGCCCTGGGAGGTGGGCAGTCCAGCACACACTGGGAGGACTCACTGGGAGCTGGTTGCCACCTGACTTGTGCAGCCCCTGAGGTCAGGAGGAGCTGGGATGGCTGTATCTTGCAGTGAGTGCTTCCTAGAAGAATGGGATTCCTGCAGCAAAGAGACTCACACCACCCGCAAAATGCAGTTTTCAGCTCACCCTGGCTGCTGCCTGGTTTCACTGCCTGCTGCCCCCAGCTCCTGTCTGAACTGGATGTTACCTTCTGCCTTACCCAGCTCCTCTCTCTGCCTCTTTTACCTATTCGCAGGCTAAGGGGCATGACTGCCCAAGCCCTGCACATAATATGAGCGGGACCTCATAGAAGTCAGAGTGATCTGCCCTAGGTCCTTGGGTCAAAGCCTGCAGAACACCCCTTTAGTGCTGTGGTGGCAGATCATATTAATGTTTCTTTTCTAGCACCAAGGAGCGTGGTCTGGAAGCAGGGCGTGTCTGGTTCGTGCAGCGCCAAATGCGAGACAGGCAGACTCAGCCCACAGAAGGTGAAAGTCATCGTCTCTGGCTGTAACACAGCAGCTCCACACTGGTTGCTAAATGGCCTGTAAGTACTTACACTCGTGTGTGACTGAGAGTGAAGGTTGTGGGACAGAAAGAAGCAGAAAAACAAGGGCATTTTTGAACTATAGTGGGATGTACTGGATTCAAGACCCAGCAGTGCTGCTGGAATATCTCTGGGTCAGACACTGTGGATATCGATAAGTCCTTTTCTGCCCCTCTTGTTTGGTGATTGGAAGGTTTCATTCCTTTGTTGCACTTGGCCTATCTCTGATAGGTTTATTTTGGCCAGACCATTTAATTTGCAGTCACAGTGTGTGAAATGAGACAAGAAACTTGTACTGATGTTGCCGTGGGTGAAAACATTGCCTCTCAGCATTGCTGCAGAATTACTGAAGTATCTCTCCTGCTTCTCCCATACACAACTCAGAGATGTCTTTACCTTTTCGCCTTCCTCTTGTATAAATGAAATGAAAATGGCATTTCTGCACATCTGTGAGATGGTAGCTGGGTACCTGGAGCAAGCAGAACATCCTGCCCTGCTGACAGAGGAGATCACTTCTTTTCTTGTTACCCCACTATTTTGTTATGGATTTACAAGCCTCTGCCACATCTTATCTCTCATTGTGTCTCACACTGAAAACCTTGAGATAAACCTGAAAACGCCCTGTTTTGTTTTGTTGGCATTTGTCACTTGTGGGTGGCAGGTTATATAATGTGGTGGTTTGTATCCACTCAGTTACACTGATTAGCTGTCAAGTGACTGTGGTTATTTTTGCTTTTAAAAGCAACAGAGAGCTATAGTGGGCTCCCCCAAAAGACGGAATGTGTTTGTTCCCCTTTGATTGTTGCTGACTGTCAGCAATTCTTTATGATTTGCTCTATGTTTTGAACAGTGTCCTCCTTCTCTCGGTGCTCCTGGCTTTGTACCTGTTCTCTGAAATAACCCAATGGCCTAGAACTGTGAAATGAAGGAGGGTTTCTCTGGCTTATTATGCATTTCAAATGCATCTGGATGCTTTAGTCTTAAAAAAGATGTATGACACTGTTAATGTGGTAATTTTGTTCTTCCTTACAATCCTGTTCTCTGGTGAAAGGAACTTCAGGAGGAGCCTGTAACTTTACTTGACAGAGGAAGTTGAGATATAAATGAACCTTGAGCAAGCAGCAGTATATGTTTGGTGAGCTGCCTGCTGTAATTGAAGTGTGTACATTAGAGGAACGGAAGCTTAATTGGTTGAGGGTGTATAGCGGGGCAATGGGGAAAACAAACAAACAAACAAAACAGAGCAAGCAGCTGACAGTCTAAGCAGATTTAGACATAAGAATGGAATGGGAGATGAGTAAGCTTGCATTGAGAGAAATTCTCAAGACACACACCGGGCCAGTACTAATGTGAAACTCTTTTCAGTTCTGCACCTTGATTCATATTAGCTGGCAGGAGGAGCACACCTCAACAGGGGTTTTGCAGTGCTGGTGTGTTTCAAGAGGGACTGGAAAACCACATGTGAGCTTTTGAGAATGTGGGCTGGGTCAGCTGTGATACTGAAAGTGTTTTTGTTAGTTTGTGAATCTGTTGCACCTTGAGGGCTTTCTATCGCTGAAGGCCTTCCTGTGCAAGTCTTAGCGATGGAAGACAAATGGGTATAGGAAATTACCAACTGCCTCTTGGATGCAGTGTGTTTATTTGGGAGAACATGGGCTGGCAGAGATTGTTGTTGTTGCCAGCTGGATTTGACTGCTTGGATTCGGCATCACTGGACATGGCAGCAACACAGAACAGAGCTGTGGAAAGGAAGCTTGGCTTTCTGTCATCTCTGTGGAGCAATTAACTGTCAAAGAGTTTGTTTCTACATTTCCCAGCAAGAATTTTGGTAATTTTTCCTATCACTCTTGGCATTTTACTTCGGCTAAACTGGTGTGGTGCTGCAGGAGAGGCTGATGTTTGGGTTCCTTGTTATCTTGTTCCTGTTTGCTTTTAGAGGTGATGGTCTTAGTGTGCACAGAGGTCTCCCAGCTTGAAGATATAAACACTGGAGACATGAAGAGGACAAGGCTAACCCAAAGGCAGCTGCTGAGAGTGATGTCTGCTGAACAGTAGTGCAAAGCTAGGCAGGTTTGACACATGTTCAGAGTTTCTCGTTTGCAAGAAATTTGGATTACATGAAATTTTGTTCCTGGCACCTGAATAACAGCAAGGAATAAATGAGAAATGTGCGGGAGATGAGCTGTGTTTTTAAACCATCCTCTGCCCATGTGGGGATGCTGAAACATATGCAAGCATGTGTGCGCTGTGCCAATGGCCAGCATTAAAAGGTATTGCTGTTTGAGGCCTTCTTTCCTGCTCTTGGTATTTCATCTGTCAGACACAGGTGGCTTCCTCCTTTTTAACTGGCTAAAATTATGTTCTCTGAACTGTGGAGCCAGCTAACCAACAGGATGCTGTGTTCTGCACTGATCGCTCATTTAATATGCAATGATTTCAGATGTCATTTTCTGTCAGTGGCTGATGGAAGAGGACTCTGTGTGGCATAGTGAATATTAAACAGAGGGCTGTTTTCCAAGGAGGTGGGTCTATAGCCATGTTGCTCTGACTCTGGGGAGGTTGAGCACTAGTCTTGGCCTTGCTCCATTTTAGAACTCAGCACAAAACAGTGGTTTTCTAGACAGTAGTTTAACATTTCCCCACTTCATTCTGGCATGGAGCCCATGTCCCTGTGTGCTGCTTCGCTGCTCTGCCTGGGGGAAAAGCCCTTGGCACCTCCCTCTGTGCACAACAGGCAATGCTGAAATAGCTTTTTCCATGCTGGGAAGTGGAGGAGCTGCATTAACCCATTAATGAGGACAGGTGTTGATGGCTACTCTTTGCCTATATTGTGTAAATGACACTTGTGTACCTTTCTAAAGGTGAAGGGTAAATAATACGATGTGCCATCCACTGATATGAAAGAATTGTGTTACCTTGGCTCAGTCCAGCCACCACCAGAGAAAGTAGGAGAGTTGAGCACAGCAGTAGTGACCTTGCAGAGCAGAGAAGGACTGGACCAGGAAGAGATGTTACCTGCTTGCTCCTTGCAGCCAAGGCAGGAGTGGGAAATTTGGCCACAATTATATCTCCCTTGCGTGGCACGCTGGCCCTTGGGTGCTGTACTGCCAGAGGCTGTCAGGGACATGGTCCTGTGGCAGGTGAGGCAGCTGCCACCTGGAAGTGGTCCTTGGGTTTGCTGTCACAGGTCTTTCAGTACCACAGCACCGTTCCAACACCAGCTGAGGAATGCTGCTGCACTGCTGCTGAGCAGCAGGAGGAAAAGGCAAGGGCAGCACTTCATGGAAGAGCTGCAAGCAGAGTTGTGCATTACCGAGGGTTACAGAGATGTGACATGCTGTGTCTCCTGTGCTGGAGGAGAGGAATAGAAGTGAGATGGGAAATCTAGTCCCTCTTGTTGATAATTTATTCTGATCTGTTCGCTGTGCTAAAGATCAGTATGCACACTGGAGCTGCCTGCCTTTTAAATCAGCATACTTAATACTTGCATCACTTCATCTTCCTTGTCTGCCATTCTCTCTGCTCCCAGGTCTGAGAAGAGACCTTATCTGACTGCTTTTCTGTCTTTTAAGGTTTGGGATTCAGCTTTACTCCAGGCTGTCTGTACAAACAGCACCAAATCGTCCTCATGGCTTTCTGCAAGTGTGGTTTGACTCTGGGCACTGCCAAGGTGTTGTTTTGTACCCCTGCTAGGTCATTTGCAGGGAAAACAAGATAGCTGACCTGTAGAGGTGAGAGTGCCATGCCTTCTACAGGCTGTGGGGAGTTTCACTCAAGCTCTTCAGCCCCTGTCCCAGTGAGGCAGGGCAGGAATTGGGGCCCCAAGCAGTCCATCCAGTGTGTCCTTTGCAGCTTGGAGTGCCTTAGGGGAGCAGTGAGCTCCACTCTAGGTGTAGCCAGACACTATTCTTAGCTGCTTGCTGTGGCCAGGATGGGAGCTGGTTGTGTGCTTTGTGGAGATGATGACAGCAGGGGCATCCCTCTCTCTCCATGCTGCAGGCTTTGCTGAGGCAGCATGTGTGGAATTGGTAATGATCTTGGGTAGGAGGCTGCCTTGCCTTGTGCGTGTGCTGTAGGGAATGAGAGCTGCAGGTCTTGTGCAGGTGACCTTGCACAAAATCCTTAGGAGAAGTACTTTGAAAACCACTCAGATTCTGTAGGTGTGGTTGAAAAGTCTCCCTCGCCAGGGCTCCAGTGCCTTGGTTGTCAGAAACTGTGTGGAGGATGCAGCCTGTGTGCAGCACCTTAACCCCTTGTGCCAGTAGTGACAGCAGGAAAGGTTTCCAGTGGCCATGAGGAGCTTGGTACCTTGGCACCTGGTGTGGGGATGCCCTTCTTGCTGTCAGAAGAGGGAGGCTATGGAGGGTGGGTGACTCAGCCCTCTGTTTTTACTTTGTTCTTTGTTTCTAGCAGGTATGGATGGGAAGAAATGCAGCGTGTGGATGTTCTTACCTCTTGTCTTTACTCTGTTTACATCAGCTGGATTATGGATAGTGTAAGTTATCTCCTGCTGGTTATTTGGGAGGCTGCTTCTCATTAAGGAGAGTCTTTTGGGTATGCTCTGCCCTTGAGCTACTGTGGGGCTGGGAAGGCATATGATAGGGGCAGGGGCCAGTCTGTGCCAGTTCATTGCTCGAAGTACCACATTTTTATCCCTGAGTTTCTGTGCTCCCCAGGCCAAGTTGCTGACCTTGCTTTCTTCCGGGTATGTGTTACTGTGAGCTGCCTGAAGAGAGACAGCCAAAAATGTAAAAATTTCCTTTAATCCCATTTTCTTTGAATGACTCAGCAGAGCTCTTGGAGAAACACTTAGGCCCTGCTTTGGGGTAGAAATTCAAAATCTGCAGCATCCAGCACCGCACTGAAAACCTGCCAGCAGCTTAATGCTGACACCTCACTTTCTCCTTAATGCTTCCTGCCAAAATGCACACAAGACATGCTCTTCCCTGAGCTGGGCTCTCTCCAAGCATGCAGGCAGATGGCTGCAGCATGAATTTGGGAGTGATAAATGTGTGATCAGCAGCTATGATCACAGGCTGAGAAGCAGTTATGTTGCAGGATGTGGCATTGGCCATGGTCTATGGATGCTGTTTTTCACCAGCAGGGCCGGCTTAAACATTTTGTCTGACATCTATTGCATGTTTTTCTTGTCCCATCCCCTCTCTATTACAACAGCTTTTGTGGATGGAGTACCATAGTAAACCTGATGAATCAAAATGACTCAAACTAAAACCGAAAACATTCCCCTGCTGTTTAATTTTAAGGCAGCTCAGTTCAGTGACCCTGTTTTTCTACTGGATCGTGCAAACCAGATGCAACACAAAGCAAGGCACGTGGACTGAGAAATAAGCAAAACTGCCTGCTTGAGAGAAACAGAGAGAAACACAGGCTCCTCCAGCAGATCCTGCCAGTGGGCTTTGAAACACTTAATGTTTTGTTTGAGTGATATTTAGAATGGATTCTAGGATGAGGTTTTACACTATTTCCTTTTTTTTTTCTTTTTTCTTCACAGGTACTTTATAGCAGTGGAAGATAACAAAATTCTCCCACTAAGTGTACCAGACAGGTAAGAGCTATTTCTTTGAAATAATGAAACAATTACAGCAAAATGGGAAAGAAAACCTTGAATCTTTATTCCTGTGCCTATGTCTTTTAGGAAACCTGGTTCCAAAAGACCACCTTATATAAGGTAAATTAATTATTTTCTTCCAAGTACTGCTCTGGTTAATGGTTGCTATTTATGTGCCTTTGCCATCCTAGAATTACAATGATATACTTTATATTTTCAAGTATTGCAGGTGATGCACCTCCTGCAAGCTGTGTGTTTAGTCAAGTCATGAACATGGCAGCATTTCTAGGTAGGAACCACAACTGGAGTTTCTTTCTTTCTCTTTGTTACAAGAGTCACTGAAACATAAGTAATATCCTGTACATATTCTTCTTGAATGTGATGATGTGAAATATTTTGAACTGTACATTTCATTGCCGCTTCTTCCCATTACAAGGAAAGAAATGTAACAGGGGAAATACCACCTCCAGACTAAAAATGTGTCGTGGGAGGTGTGATTGTAGGTGACTGTCTTGGCCTTGGTGATCATGAAATGGTTGAGTTTAGAACCTTTGCTGTAATGAGAAGAAAAGAAATTTAGGGAATCAAAGCAGAATTGATTACCTAAATTTCAAGAAAGCAAACTTTAGGTTCTTCAGGGAGGTACTTAGCAGAATACCTCAGGAATCTGCTTTTGAGGGCTTAGGTGTCCATGAGTGCTGGTCAGTCTTTAAGAGCCACCTTTAAGAAGCACAGGAGCAGGAAATCCAGCTGTGTGGGATTGTGCTCAAAGACTGGGGCAAAAGACTAGCTTGGCTTAAGAAAAAAAAGCCATTATATGGGCTCTAGAAGAGAGGTTAGGCTTTGCAGGAAGACTGGGGAGCTGTGGTTTGTATATACGGAGAAGACAGGAAAGGCCAAAGCTCAGTTTTATTTAAAACTGGCCAGAGTTGTATCAGACAACAAAACGACTATTTTTAAGTATGTCAGTGGCAAAAGGAGGCCTAAAGAAAATGTTGGACAGATACTTGTTAAAGGCTGTAACCTGACTAATAGGGATGAAGAAGAAGCAGAAGCGTTAAATGCTTTTTCTGTCTATCTAATAAAATGCTGATAGACTTTGGGCTGTCCAGTCCTCTGAGTTAAAGGACTACAAGTGTGGGAGCAGTGACTGCCCATTTGTAAGCACTGGAATTGTCAGGGACCAGATGTATCAACTGAATGCTCACAAGCCCCTTGGTCCTGGATGGGTAGGAAGGAAGGATTGTCTTGGGATTCTGGGGAGGACCCTGCTGACTGGAAGCCAGCCAATGATATTCCAATCTACAAGAAGGGCATGAAGAAGCATCCAGAGACCTTACAGACCTGTAAGCCTAACTTCAGTTCCTGGAAAAATTATGGACAAGTTGATACGGACACATTTAAAGAATAATGCAATCACCAGGCACAGTCAGCTTGGGCTCACAAAGGGCAAGTCCTGTTTAACAAATTCAGTATCCTTCCAGGATAAGGCCAAACACCTGGTGGATGAAGGGAAGGTGTTGGATGTAGCTTTTCTGGATTTTAATAAGACTTTAGACACTGTCCCTCACAGCAGCCTTCTGGAGAAGTTGTCCACCTGTGAGCAGTTTCACAGTGCACTGGGTGAAGAACTGGCTGAAGGGCAGGACTCTCAGGGCTGGAGAGAAGCTACATCTGGCTGCTGTCCAGCCACCACTGGTGTCCCTCAGGGCTCAGTGCTAGGGCCACTTCTGTTCCATATTTTTATCAACAATCTGAATGAATGACGTGAAGGCACCGTTAGCAAGTTTGCTGGTGCTCCCAAACTGAGAGGTGCTGTTGACTCTCCTGAGAAACTAAGTGCCTTCCAGAGGGATCTAGATAGCTGGAACATTGGACAGTGATTAATGAGATGAAATTAAACAAGTGCTGTATCCTGCACCTGGGATGGAGTAACACTGAACTCAAGTATAAATGGGAAGAGGATGTGGAAAGGGAGGTGTAGATCTCTTCCTCCTCAGATCCAGTGACAGGACATGTGGGAATGATTCAGAGCTGCTCCAGGAGTTGTTTAGACTGAACATTAGGAAGCATTTCTTTACTCAGAGGGTGGTCAAACACTGGAAGAGGATTCCTAGTGAGATGGTTGATGCCTTAAGCCTGTCACTGTTTAAGAAGCATCTGGACAATGCCCATAAAAACATGCTTTAACTTTAGGTCAGCTCTGAATTGGTCAGGCAGCTGAATTTGATGATTGTTGTAGGCCTCTTCCAACAGAAATAGTCCATTCTGTTCTAATCTCTGCTTTGTGGATAAAGTCATTCTTTCCTCTGCTGTATTTGTGTGCTTCTGAAAGCTGCTTTTGGCTAGTATCTCTGACCACCTTACTTACATCAAAGCTATAGGAGAGGAAAGCTATAGAAGTATGCTAGAAATGTGGGGATTTCTGAAATTGAAAATACCATTGTTTTGCAGGTAATGTTTTTTATCCCCTTTTGTCATTCCCATCAGGTTTTAGAGAAAGATCATATAATTTCAGCAGTCTGTATTATAGAAATAGAAATTTAAAAGTTCCTGTACGTGAGCTTGAGTAGTCACAGGTGGCTGTCCCAAACAATTGCCTGGGGATGAAAAATAGAAATCCTCTTTTTGGGTGGGAACAAAGTTCTCATTTTTAGGGATTTGGAGTGGATTGATTGACTAGAACAATTGTGAGAGAGTAAATTCAAATATCTTTTGCAGTTTGGGTGAACGTGGGTATTTTTCACTTACAGTGCCCTTACTTTCCTAAAGCATTTCTTCGATATCACACCAGGGATTTTGTGGAAAATGCAGATCTAATTTACTAAGGCAAACTATTTACGACAATATGAGCTGCATGCTGTCAATTTGGGCATGAGCATAAGAAGGTGTTCGACAGCAAGCAAAATTTCCCTGTTCCAACTAAATTGATTTTTAGTGGTCTGGCTTGAATTGCATCTGAAGGTCAACTGATTGCCTGGCTTTCTGTGTTGTTCCATGCACCATTCACTAAGGAGGGCAAGAACACACAATTTGAGTCTCTTGTGGGGTGATGCCGTATCATATGACCTATGATATATCATATTTATCATGTATCATACACCTTAGTGCTTGGGGGAATTGTTGCTTGGAAGGAATGTTATTCCACTCTTCGTGGAAAATTAGTGCAATATTTTGGCTTATGCTTGTGGCAACAGACCTTGTTCCAGAGGAGGTGAAGAGGTAGTGGGTGTTATGGCAAACCCTGCGGAGATATGTATGTACCATTCATATGCTTTTTAATACAAGTGGGGTTTGACTTACCTCCTCCAGGAGAGCGCAGGACTCGTGAATGGAGTGAAGCAATGCAAGTCCAGGTGCCACTAAGTGAATGCATGGTGTGCATGTGATAGGAGCTTCACAGGCAAGCAGGAAGGTGTTCTTTCCCCCAGAAAATTTGCAGACAAAGCATAATGAGAAAAGGAAGCCTGGAGCTTGCTGTAGCTGGATTCCAAGAGAAATGCTTTCTCTGCTTAGTCTTGTCCCTGATTAAGTGTGAGGGGGCTGTGCAGTAGCATAGAACTTGCCAGCCTCCAGGTATTCAGAGGAGGAGGGAGCTGTGAGCCCCCAGGCAGGTGTTTGCTGCAGCAGGTTCTACTGACGCCCCTTGCCTTGTGTTTCCTTCCCAGCGCTTGTTGTGGCTGTCCTGCGCTTCATTCAGCTGAAGCCAAAGGTGCTCACCCCTTGGCTGAACATCAGCGGCTTGGTGGCACTGTGCTTGGCCTCTTTTGGGATGACTCTACTCGGCAACTTTCAGGTACTCCTCTGTAGGCTTGGACTGCTCTGTCTGTGATGTGAGTTCCCTGCTTTTCTAGTGGATCTGCTTGGGTCTTTGAATGACCTGTGGTGTGAGCCTGGGAAAAGCATGTGACTCAGCCCTCCCTTTACCTGCTCTGCCACCTCTATCTGCCACTTGTGTGCGGAGATGAAGGGCCACAATCACTTTTCACATGTCTCCAGCAGGATTTGCACCTGCATGCTTAAACCTGACCTGCTGAGAGCCGCAGCAGGAGCCTCCTGAATCTCTTGAGCCCTGGGGAGTTGGCACAGATGGTAAAAGGGTTGAGTGGGCAGTTTGCAGACACATCTGTGCAAACAGATGCACAAATGCCTGTACAAATTTAACAGACAGCTCAGTGTCCTTCTTTTAAAATATATGTTGCTTTAAATCCACCTCTTGCTGATCCCCAGACCTGCCAGGAGAGGGACACAGCAGAGGAGTGCCAGGATTTTTTCAGATGTGATGGGTGTGTGGGTGAGGGCCCTCTCATTCTCCCTTAGTCCTGCAACGTTATAGGAACAAACATCTGCCACATCTGTAGGGATGAGTGTTCCCTGTGATCACAATTGTGTCTGTCAGCGCTGCAGTGAAAATCAAGGTGTTAGAGTCAGTGGGGCTTGGGTTTGACTCTGAGGCGCTGCCTTCTCACTGGAGTGCAAGTTATGACCCCCAGTAATGGCAGGAGCTGAGAAAGGTCAGTGCAGGCTGTCTGCTTCCCTGGCTTTGAATGACAGGAACCCAATACAGAAATGGTAATTGTTTTGTGAAGGGTGAGGAGGATCTCTTCAGATTGTACAGTCGTTGAAGGAACTGGTGATCTTTACAGTTGACTTGTTATTTGTCTTTTTGAATGAGGGGTGAGATAATTTGACTTCTATGGACTTGATCTTCCTAACTCCACAGCACAAGCCCAAAACCCAGGGTCTTGTTTTTTCACAAGAGCTCCCCAGCTAGGAATTATGAAGACCTTGTAACAGCTTTATCTACCTCTGAGAAGAGTATTTCTAGTACAGACAGGCACTAGGAAACAGTTTGACTTCTCCTTCCTTTTTTCGCTCTTCAGAGCAAATGATTATAATTTAACAGTAGATGCTTTGAATCATGTCTGGCTATAAATTCTGATTATTCTTTGATAATCTGATTCTAGCTGTCCTTTCCTTGTTAGTCACCTGTATCCTTTCTTAGATCTTATGCCAAACATGAAAACCTGCAGTAATGAGACCTTAGTCTCTGCTTTTCCCTGCTTGACTGCTGAGCTGAGTGTGGCATTAAATCATAGTTCTGGAAAATTATCCATTGGGTGTTTTAGAGGCACAATATAGCTGTGAGTCCCTTGCAGTGCTAACTATCTTAGGAAAGGCAGCTTAATCCCATTTTTGCCTGAATGATTATTTGGACCTACCCTTGAAAGAAATTCAGGGTAGAGAGGAGGGGGGATATCAGTGGAGGCACAGCAACTAGATTGGTGTCCTGTAGTTTGTGTCTTATTTGATGGTTTTTTGTTAAATTATCGAATAGGAATTAGGGGTGCAGGGAGAAGTTACAGACTGGTGGTTTCTTTTCTAGAAAAGCCCCAGAGGCAGAGCGAAAATGGAAATTGTTTGGCTTAAGTCCATTGCTGGAGTTTTTGAATGGATTTGCAGCCTCGAGGAATCTTTTTGCAGATTCATGCTGATTGAACCTGGCTGTCATTTTGCCTTGCAGTGTTGCACAGTCACTGAGCCCTGTGAGACAGGGCAGCCCAAGGAGCAGGGAAGCACTGGCACTCCAGAGAGGTTGGGTTCATGTTGCCTCAGACCCCAGTGGTCGAGAACCGGCAGAAGAGGAAATTTGGTGGGAGAAACTTGCCGAACCAGGAGCGTGTATTTGTGTTTTGGCTTGTGCTAGCTCAAGGGGCTGCCTAGGGTCTGCGCCCTGCAGCTGGCACTGAAAGTGCACAATATGCATCCATTGCAGGGAGCTGTACAAGATCCACAGTGAGTTGTCCTTGCCTGCCCTGGCCATCACTTCAAGCCAAAGAAGAATTTATTTCTGAGCTCTGCATTTGTGAGTCTTGTCAGGGAGCTGTGGAGACAGTCCCCAGGCAGCTGTATTTTCCAAGGTGCTCTTGGGCTTTGGCAGAAGATCTGCTTGACTGTGACAGCTGTCAGCTCACCTTGGTTATGTTACACCTTACACCTCTGCCAGAAGAAACGATACAGCATCTCTGTCTCACACCCCAGTGATCTCCACTCTCCCCTACCCCACCCCAGCAGCAGTCCAGTTAGCTATCAGATAATTCCTGTTGTGTCCAGGTAATCACTGTTTTATTTATTCCTAGCTTTCCAGTGACGAGGAGATCCACAACGTGGGCACATCGCTGACCTTTGGCTTCGGGACATTGGCATGCTGGATCCAGTCTGCCCTTACCCTCAAGATCAACCTAAAGAATGAGGGGCGGAAAGCTGGGATTCCACGAGTGGCTCTCTCAGCCAGCATCACCCTCTGTGTGGTGCTCTGTATCCTTTTGTCTTGCTCCTCGGGAAGCCAGGTATTGTATGTTCTGCAGCAGCTCTTCTCACACCTGTCCTAGGATCTCAAAGCATTTTGGAATGCTACTCAGTCTGTCTTCCCGGCACAATCCTATTTCAATGCCATACTGTGTAGAGTGATGCTTTCAGATTTCACAGAAAGGGACAGTTTTGCAGGTGATGTAAATAGAAGGAAAAATTTCACAGTGTGAGTTGAAAGGTGTTCTGATTGCCTCTGGTGGGTGCAGTGATCTGATCCAGTTCCCACTGGGAAGCTCCTGGCAGGTAGGCGCCCACAGCCAGGTCCTCTCTTGGTGGCTCTATCCCTGGTTAGCTGGATGCTCTCTGCACCCGAGTCTTGCCTTCTGTAAATGTTGATCACCCTGATCCAGGATCAAGAACCCCTGGTCCTTATAGGGGAGCTGCTGTGCTCCATGGGCATCATTGGACACCTGACATCCCTTTCATCTCGAGCATCACGTTCACACTCCACTCATGACGGCTGGATGGGTTGACTTATACAGGTGACTTTGTTCAGATTTTTTTCCTTGTTGGCTTTCAAACTGGTTGGTGTCTCTGCTCCCACTTGTTCTCCTTGACTTTCCTCTTCCAGATTTCATCCTTATGGCCCAGGGCATTCACATGCATGCTTCCAGGATCCAGTGGGGCCTAGTGATGTGCTTCCTGTGCTACTTTGGCACCTTTGCAGTGGAATTCAGGCATTACAGATTTGAGATAATTTGTTCTGAGTACCAGGAAAACTTCCTGAGTTTTTCTGAAAGCTTATCAGAAGCCTCTGAGTACCAGACAGATCAGGTGTAGCCTGTCCTCTGGCAGGGGAGGAGGGGGGCAGGTGTGGTCCCATGGTTGAAACATGACCTCATTTACACTTTTTTTATGAGTTTCTTTTCATGCACAATCATGATGGTATTGCCCAAGGGCTCTGACGGTGGCTATCTCACTAAGAGCCAAACAACCAGAGTTGTCTACTGGAAGAGAAGTGGATCCATCTCAGCAGCAGCATGAGAGAGCACAAGCTGCTTAGTTGGTGTCACCAGGGACTCTTTCTGAGTGGCTCTGTCGCACTCCAGTTGTTCAAATCATTCAGCAGCCTGTCCTTGTGATGCCCCTCTGAAACCAGTCCTGCTCAGCCCACCCCGCAGAGAAGGAGGTGAAGGAAGCAGACTTCTTCAAACAGCAAGAGTCTTCAGTCACAGGTTCCTGAGGCACCAGACTGCATTTTCCATGTGTTTCTCAGGTTGTTTGCTTTGCTGCCAACCAGGGAACTTGGTAGGGGTGAGCAAGAGCAGCTGTTTCTTCAGAACCTGAAATCAGATACAGAAGACCCCAATGGACTCATTTTTATGGCAAGCAGGCAGACATTTCTTCCAGCCTGGAAAGCAGCTGACGGTAAATCTGGGTTTGGAAGGAACTGTGCTGTGATCAGGAGGTGAGACTTAGATGATGCTGCCTTGCAGCCAGGCAGATCATCCCCAGGCCCGAGGGGGTGACACAGTGGGATGCTGTGCTTGGCTTCCTGTAGGGAACTGGTAGGAGTGAGGTGCTGAATTAAGATGAGAATGTCTGTGTGCTCTGAAGACAACCCAGAAGAGGCTGCTTTTTCCATGTGCAGTGCTTCCACCACACATTAAGTATAGTATTTCAAAAGCTTTTAAAAATTATTTTTAAATGTTCACTGAGGGGGAAGATACTGTGTTAGAGAGATCAGGCTCATCTGCCACGAGAACAGTACCACTGGTTCTGGGCACAGGGTTTGGTTTTGCTCCTTGTGCAAGTCGAACTTCAGACATGCTGGTTTGGGCTCTGGGCCCCTCAGTGTGGCCAGTAGTCTCGAGTGGAGCCTACCACAGGTTTAAATGGGTTTCCAAGGTGCCAGGAGCGAGTTCCGCCTCGGAGGCTGGGTGATCTGCCTGAAGGCTGGAGGTGTGAGAAGGGAACAGCAAAACCAGAAGGGCTTCTCCCTCCCTAAAGGGAGGTTTTCTCTTTTCAGAGAAGGAGCTTAAAACCCATTTGAAAACCTGATTTTAGGAAGGCTGCTGTATTGGCTGGGCAGGGGAGTGATGGGAGTTGCTCCTCATGAACATGGCTCCTATTTTCCTCCACAAATCAGGTTCTGCTTAGGTTTGTATCTTGTCTGAGCTGCAGGAAATCAAGCAGAAATTAAAATGGTACGGAAAGGCACTTGAAGGGGAACTCATACTCTCTGTGGCATTTCTGAGAAGGAAAAGGCAAAAGGGCATTCAGTATTCTGCAAAGTTCACAGGCCTCTCCTGAGAGGAAGAACAGTTGAGACAAACTGTGTTAAATAGAAAGCTTTCAGCGAGCCCTTTGTTTTCGGTGCACCAAAACTTGTTCTCAGGCAGCTGTTACAAATCCAGAACGTTTTGGCCAACAGAGGGTTTTTATGCTTCCTCCTTGTAGCAGTGTCATTAGTGGCAAACTTTCCTGGAAGGATGTGCTGAGAGTGGCCAAGGACACAGCAGTGTGAGGTGCCAGCTCCCTAGAGGCTCATATAGGGAGCTCCTCCTGGGCAAGGACAGGAGGGGACAGTCTGGAGAACACGTAGGTGGAGATCCTCTTGCAAGAGCACACTCAATCCATATGGAGCACAAAATAGCAATTGGTTGTAAGGGTGTTTTACTGTAAATAGTCCACTGTGACTTTTTCTTCCCCTAATTAATTATTACTTTCAGTTTATTATTTTAGCTTTTGTAATTTTATTGAAAGGGGGAAAAAAGGAATATGTGGTTATTTTTTTTCCTTTTGCTCCTTTTCCTATATGCAATCCAAACTGAACTTCAGGTTTTTAGTGATAATTCTGCACATTTCTTAGAGTATTTCTAACAGCACATTTAGTACAACTAAATGACAACTGATATACACTGAAACATGACCACTAAATAAATGCTTTTACGGAGAAGGTGAGTATTTATTTAGTGTAATGATTAACATTATCACTTAAGGAAGCCAGGGACCATTCAGCCATGCAGATACACTTACTGTAACAACACTTATCAGCAGGCTCTTTCTAGGAGCAGGATCACATCCATTACACAGCCCAGAAAGGCATCTGGGACTAGTTGCCCCACAGCCTGACCTGCTACTATTTTCAGAAGGGCCATGCTGCCACAATGTGGTTTCCTCCTCAGGTGCCTGTCTCTTCCTTGTTCTTTACCTATCAGCCTCCCTCAACAGGGACAGCTGTAGGTGTAGATCAGAGCTCAAGAAGGCAGCCTGCAGATACTATATTCTGGCTGGCTGTGAGGGCAAGAGACCCATGCATGAAGTTCCAGCAACAGAGAAGGGGGGAATGGGGATTTCAGACAGGAGTTTCAGACTGCCTCTGACTCCACTACTACCAGGTATAACCTACCTGAGCTCTCACTCTCAGCCGAGCCACAGCTGAAATCCTAAAATGGTCAGGGAGGTAGTAAAGCTTCCTTGGCAGGACAAGGTTGCTGCCTTAAAGAAAGGACTGGGGAAGGGGAAAGCAGGAACACAGTGTTCACAGGGTTAGAAATAAAATTTTAAAAATGCCTTTTAGGTGCTGGGATCACTGGTGCAAAGACAGGAAGGCTAAATGCTTTGATGGAGTGAACACAATGAAAGCAAAGTTGTGTTTTTATTTACTACATTAGGAAAAGCTCCATGACTATCTGATCTACATTGGCACAATTTAGGTAAGGGGAAAAGGTCAAGGGTTTAATTCTCATCAAATGCAGCGGGATGTCTGCCCTCGGGAGCTGTTTGTCAAGGTTTGCTCACAGCTGACCAGTGCTATGAACGTGTGACTGGCTGGAGAAGGAGCTCCACAGGTCAGTGCTGAGATACTTCAGAAATGCTGTCAAGCTAACTTCGGGGTTCAGTTGTATCCTTTAGCCCAGCACCATGATGCAGCAGTGAAGTGTGTCCAGAATTTAATTTTTAAAGCTGTATTTGTATATACTCAGCTTCATTCTGGGTAGGCTGGCCGTGGAGCTCTAAGCAGCTTCCAAATGCAAGTTGTACTGTTTTGTACCTAGAGCTGCTGCAGACACAGCCAAGATATACATTATTCCTTGCCTAAAGAGCTTGCCTGCAGCAAGGTCTGGCTTTTTCTGAGGCAGCCCAAACCTACAATTGGCATTTTCCTTTGGGAATCCTAACTGCGAATGTTTTTGACTTAGCCAGAAATCCAATCTGCAGGGAGAAGCTCACATATCCCCCTGTGGTCCCCAGCACTCCCTCTGGGACAAGGGGACATAAACCTTGTTTGCAGACTGCTCCTAGAAATGACAGAGCTCACGTTGGGGCATCTCAGCACTAGATTTCAGTGGATGAGTCTGAAGGAAGCATTCCCAGAGCTAACTGCTAGCCAGGAAAGGGGAGGAACAGCAGGGCTCATGGTGCTGCTCCCTGCCCTGTTCCCAGCTCCAGCTGGCAGCAGGCTTCTGTCCTACTGCACAAGGGACCCCCACACCATACTCTCCATCCATACCTGCCTGCACGAGGTCCAAGACATAATGTGGATTTGGTTTGAAATTCTGATTATGGACAATACCTAACATTTCACAAGGACAATTAGGTGAAGCACAGTCTTTTGTGCGTGCACCGCTTTCCCTAAGTGGAGGAAGGCAAGAAAAGTTCGGTGAAAGATGAGATGAGGTTGTAATAGGATTTCTCATCATCCGTCAGTCCTGCGTTGCCTGGTCTGATCACCACAGCCACGTGAGTGTCTGCCTCCTCGGCTGCACTGGCTTCTGAAACAGAGAGGGGAGGGTGGAGGTGAGAGCTGCTTACTGACCTCTTCACATCAGGGTCCATAAGGCTTGAGGATGTCCCAAAACACTCAAGTGCTTTTAAAGGCTGAGACTGAGAAAGCAGCGTTTGCACGTGGCAGGGCTCTAGAGGAACCAACTCCTGGCAGACTCGCTGTGGATAGCTGAAGCTGCGGGAATGGACAGGAGTTGGCTGCCTCACCATCCTCTCCCCTCTGCCAGCTGATGCCTGTCCAAGGCACCTGGCAGGCAGCATGCACCATCAGCCTCGAGTCCTGCTCCATCAGCTTGATTCCTGTCATGAGGCTGTGGTCAGCCTATGGCATTTGTGAGTCAAACACTCCCCTCCCACAGTCACTTCTCACAAGCTTCTTTTTGCTCCCTGAGCACAAAAAGCCACTGGAAGATGATCCAGGGAAAAGGAGGTAACTACAGGCTCCCACCAGCTCTGCTGCCAAGGCTGGGGAGAAGGTAAGGACTAATTCCAGGGACTGAGCTGGCTTAGACTGAGACCCAGTGCCATTTCTGCCAGAAAGATGTTTCCAGCAAACACAGGAAATTAAATTAGCTTCTCAAGCCTGTCTTTCCAGGGGTCAAGTCTTAGCAACCTGAAGCAATGTTTTCCTGCAACCTACTCAATGCAACCTAACCATGAGTGGCACGAAGAACCAGCCACGTAGCGACACAGCAAACACCATCATTTCCCCAGAGCACTGGCCAAACCACTGACCCTGTTTATAAATGGGGCGTGCTTCAGCTCTGCTTCAGCAGTCACTCCTTCCAGGCTGGTGCAAAGGCACGTTTTCTACTTGACCTATTTTCCCTCACTGCAGTGCTGCACACGGACATCCCTCTGCTTGCTGTGTGCAAGCCCAGGTGTGTAAAGAAGGAGGATGGCAGCAGCTAGAGGGAAGGTGCTGAAGCATTTCTGGGGTGCTTGTGAGAATTCAGCAGTGCACCTCTGAAGAGCACAGGTGAGAGCCGGCAAGACTGGCAGGTCACATACCTCGAGGGACATCTGTCAGGAAGAGGATGTTGTTGGTGGCACACCCAATACTGGCGGCGATCCTCCTGTAGCTCTCACTTTCTACCTTGGGGCCTATTTTGGTATCAAAGTGGCCATCAAAGAGCTGAAAGAGAGAAGCACAGGCCATTGCTGAGTGACACCTGAAGAGCAGGTGAACTTCCCTCCCTCCCTTTCTGCCACAGTAACAAGGGGTTGGTGCAGCCATAACCTCACAGTCAACTGCTTTAGCTGAATTCCCATGGATCAAACCCACTGCCCCACCTTCCTGTCACAAAATTCATACACGAAGTATTACAGCAAGGGAGGTTGTGAGGGGAATGCTCTGCAGGGGAAGAAGCTGTAAAGAAGGTGGTAAGATTATCTACCTCTAGGATATCACCTTCTGTAGAGTATGCAAACAGAAGCTTCTGGGCTTCAATGCTGCCTGAAGAGTAGATATAGACCTTCATCCCTGCTTCCCGCCACTTCCGGATGGCTGGAACAACGTCCTCGAAGATTCTGGAGCAAAACACGGCAGCAGGTAAGGGCAAACTCAGAGCCACCTGGAGGGACATCATTAGCCAGGCACTGTGACAAACAATTTCGTCTCATTAGTTTGCAAGAGGACTTAATTTTTAATCTGCTCAGGGCTCCTGGAATCAGAGAGGCTCTTTCAGCAGCAGATGATGCTGAGCTGTGCAAGGAGGTTTTAGAGATCTCACTCCTTGAATGCAGCCAAGCACACAGCTTTCTCCAGTTTTTGGGTCACTGTAAGGCAATTTAGCCTTGGTTTTAGAAACAAAACCAACAGGATATCTGTCTCTCTTGACTTGTTTTTGGAGGTTGTTACTTTCTCTGTTGCATGTTTACATTTTTCTGTGAGCTCATTTTCTTCTTCCTCCTTCCTCATTTGCCAAAACACTGTGAATTTATGGGCTTGTTTTACTTAGAGGTCTGCAATGCATAGTTTAACCAAGTATCTCTTCAATAAGGAGATCAGGCTTAATTTCAGTTGTCCCTACATATGCACTCCTGTGTTGTGGCTGAAACATAAAGGCAAACCTGAAGACAAACAGAAGTGGGAAGGCAAAAAACACACACATAAAAGACAAAGCAGGAGGAAACAACTGAAAGAGTCTGACCCTGCAATCCTGGCATGTTTATACTTGTTCCAAAATATGAGTGCAATTTGGGGATAAAAAATGCAAGACGGAGAACTGTAGGAAGCTCATACTTGTGCCTTAGACTCTTAGTTTACCAAGAAATCTCTCAAATATTGGCTTATCTGCTGAGCTAGTGACACTACTTGTGTTTGTAAGCGGCGCTGTTCCCAGAAATAGCTTATGCAGCTAATTCTGCTAATTAACTATTAGGAAAGATGCCCCCCATACCTGCCCCCCACAGAGGGGGCACACAACTACTCACACAATTACTCACTCTCCTTTGACGTGCCCAGTGGCATAGGCTGCCTTCCACATGTGGCCCTGCAGCTGCTTCAGTGCCGTAGTCTTCCTGTCCAGGGACATCTGCCAGTGCACGTTGTCTACAACCGCCTGGATGACGCGCTCCAGCTCCTCTTCCCCGCTGCCACTCTCCAGAGGGATCGGCACAGCCCCATCCAGGCTGGAGTCCTCCTGAGCCTGGAAAGTGGCATTAGGGCATGGTGTTAACAATGCCAAGGTTGTGGGTTTGATCCCTGTGTGGGCTGTTCTCTGAAGAGCTGGGCTGGCAGATCCTTGCAGGTCCCCTCCAACTCAGAATATTCTGTGATTCTGTGCAATCATCCACAATAAAAAGAGGGGAAGGAAGAGGTGGAGCAATTTCAACACCTCTAATGTAGGAAAGTCATCTAACACTTGCCTCCATGCACCCCGGTGCAGGACACTGCTTAAACTGCTCTTGACATGAGGAGTTCCAATGACATTTGAATGCTTTTCTCAATGGAAATTGAGACTTTAATTGTGTTTAGAAGTACTTGCTTGAATTGTACTTTCCAAACCAAACAATTAGCATTACTGTAGCCATATTGTAAATACTCGAATGAGAATTATGCTTGCTTAAGTATTTAATTACTGTAGTTAAGGCAAAGAAGCAACTGCATCTGTTAGCTTCAGGTACAAGTCTCAAATTGATGCTGTGTCCCTGTACAGAGGCAGCATCCATTGCCCTGTGTGGAACAAGTGCTCTGCCATCCCCCTGTGCTGCTTCCCAAAAGAGGTTTGGATTCAACAAGAGAAGGGCACAATGCGGACAAAAACCTGGAAAGTCTTGGCTCAACTGCTGCCCAGGGGCTGTGAAGAGCAAGCTGAGTTGAGGGAAGATGCTGCCTGCCAAGCACAACCCCAGGCTATGGATGGGGGGAAGCCAACCTTCGAGGCAACTGGCCTCCATGGATGAGGGCAAAGACATAGGGACAAATGTGGGGTGACCGGGAGAGTCCGAGTGTCCTGAAGCCTCGGGCACGCTATGAAAATGCAGACACACAGAATTACTCTGTTACTTTACCTGTTTCCTCAGAAGTCCCACATCCTGCTGGCACTCCTCCTCCTCCCAGTGAGCACGCAGATACTCCTTCACGTTGTCCTTGATGTAAGGGAACAGGGTCTCCTGGCAGAAAAACATGCTGCTCCTTTAACCTGGCAGAGGTAAGGCTGACTGGCTTGTAAAGGTACTGTTCGCACATGCTGCCATGTACTGCCATGTGGGAAAATAACTGCCATGCTGCCAGTTATTTTCTCAAACTTAAGCTTCCCCTAGAGTGCTGCAGCTGGTGGAATTTCCTGCCAAGGGTGTCTGCTTGGTCACAGGACTGAGCCAGCCTCAGGCCAGGATCAGCACAAGTGGGTTTTTCTACATCAATGTTTATGTAGCTGGAAGCTTTAAAACCTGCGATGGAAAGGTGAGTGATCAGTTTTCCTGGGCTTGCCAAAAGAAGTCTCAAATAGCACACATGACCCAACACTCCCACCAGCTGAGGAGTACAAAGCTGAGAATGTATGTACTCTGAACAGATAAATTATGCTATTGTATTTTTGATGGGGCACTTGTCCTAGCAAAGGTAATTCTGAAAACACATCTCAGCCTCTCGACAAAGCTAGTGCCTTTAAAATGAAAGGCCTGGTTCAGTGACACTGAATTCCACAGGACAGTCTTGCAAATGAATTTACATGGGGTTTGGGAAAAGTGCCACAGGAAAATTACAAACCTTCACAGAGATCCCAAGGGCAACCAGAAATAATTACAGATTGCTCTCATTAGAGGTGTTTCACGAGTCAGAAGCCACAAGCAGCCACTGTGCATCTCCGGGTGTGGGAAAAGCCTCAGGTCAAGGAGAAGGGCAGGGAAGTCCTTCCTTCATGTAGAGAACACCGAAGCTTTTTTTAACTGGGTAAAAAACTAACCTGAACTCACCTCTCCTCAAATAATGGCCCATAGTTTCTTGTTCCTTGTTGTATGTCATTAGCTTGTTACTGAATTAAGGAAGCAGTGGTCCTGAGAGAGTGATATGGCGGAACAGCAAGATTTTCTATTGCTCTAATATTGTGTTTTCCATGTTGTATATTCTAAAAAAAATGTAAATTACCTAAAGAATTATCACAAACTTGTCTAGGGAAATCAAAAGCCTTGTAAGGCTCACAGTTACTCTCTCATTTCCTTTACTTTCAATCTGTCTTTTAAATCATGGGGGTAATTAAAGAGAATCCACTGGGAAATGCAGATGACCTGCTGGCTTGGTTTAACCTCCTTTACAACTCAGATGTCAAAAGAACCCAATTGTTTTTCAAAAGCAGTTTTTCATACTCTTGTGCTAGCTAAGAAAATCTTCCAAACAGACTCTGAAAGATCAGTGGATTCTGTGGGGATTTTAAAAGGGTAAAAGTCCTGGTCCACTAGCAAAGCATCAGAATAAGTGAACTAAGAGGGGAGACCCACATGACAGCTGGAAGGTTTATGGATGTCAAGAGTGATCCCAGTCAATGGTGTACTAAGTCTAATAGGTCATGAGTTTGTGTAGAAGAAAGATTCCAAATACTCTCTTCTCTAGTATCTTTCCTTAATTCACCCATCAACTGACTCATTCTATTTCCTCACTTTGCAGATTCAGTAATTCTAACATTAGAGAAAGGATTAAATAAAATTGTTTAATATTGAAGAATAAAGTGTCTGCTGAACTATCAGTGGACATTTCAAAGACAAATAGAGGTTAACTGAAAGACCAAATGAAATAACTTGTTCTAAGCATTTTTTGGATTTCCATCAGACTGAATTTTATTGAAAACCAAAACTCACTTGGCCTTCCTGCAACAGAAAGCCTTTGGGTGGAAATCCAAAGTCTCAGGTACGTGAAACCCAAAGTCTCAGGTACGTGGCATGTTTTTTGCACAACTGCAAAACAGCTTCAAGGTGGACAAAAACAACTTAGTTGCTCTGTTAGAAGTTTAGTAAGAAACCTGAGCTGTCCAGACTGTTTGAATTGAAAGATACTGCGAAGAGGGAGGCATCTGTAATGCCACCTAGGCCTTAAGTTTCTTCAAGAGCACTGGAACAATATGGACAGGAAAAAGATGTAGGTCATCTGTTAAACTGTGTTAGCACAAGTCTCTAGAAAACCTAGAAGGAGACTTCACCAGCCATATGGGTCACAAAGCACCTTTGCAAAGGTCTGCAAAGATCTACTAAAAGCTATAATGTCTCAAGGAGAGATCCGGGTTAATTAACGGCCGGAGAAGGGATATATGCGTTCGCTGTTTTAGCAAGCCTCCTGCGAACCAAAGCCTCCCAGAGAGGAGGGACCCTCGGCTATGACAATTTGCGGTTCTGCGAGCGCCTATGACTCGCATACTTCCCAATCCCCTCGGTTCTGCACCTAAACAGGCATTTCCAGCAGTCTTAAGCTTTTTCCTAGACCAGGGAAGTCTAGTGCATTCGCTGCCACTACAGTCCCTGTCACGTACGCTCGGTGTGTCCCCTCCCGCAATGCTGGACACGCTCCTTCGCACACTGGGGGCATTTGGCTGTACCAGCCTCCCGAAGGGAATAACCCCGAGCATTATCGACTACTGCAAATTGGTAATTACTGAAACTAAGGCCAAGAAGCATCGTACTTCAAAGAGATCGCACTTGAGGCTCTCTGCAAACCCGGGTGCGGTGCTGCAACTCCAGCCATCAAAGGAATAGCGATGCTCGAGGGCTTTTCCCGGATGAGGCTGCGAGCATCCAAACTGCCCTATATCCATGAAAAAAAAATCCCCTGCCCGAATCTCCGCGGTAGTGACCAGCTCCCCAGTCCACCACCAATCGGCAAGACAAGGCAAGACAATTTTCTCGAGAGCGTTATTCGGAAAAACGCAGAAAATGGGTCATGCCTTTCGCTCCCGGCGCCACCTCGGCCTGTCTTGAGGAACTGCCAGGGCCGAGGAGGTAACGGTACGAACGGCGATGCTACGGGAGTCCCCCACGACGCCAGGGATGAGGGGTCACGACGGGAGCTGCGATGCTACCGCAGCACTCGCGGTGCCGGCGGCCCCTGGGCCTCACCTGGACGAAGGCTATGGGGGTGGTGGTGCCCTCGATGTCCAGCAGGATGGCGCGCCCCTCCGCCGGTACCGGCAGCACGCCCATGGCGGCGGCGGCGGCGGCACGTGGGGCGCAGCGGAGGCGCGCGGCGGTCGCGGGGAGCGCC
>VXBR01003158.1:7500-11873 GCA_013400215.1 Cisticola juncidis | reverse complement strand
TGGAGCCATTCCAAACCCATCCCGACCGGTTCCTGTGTCACCCGCTCCAGGTGGCCCTGCCTTGGGCGGGGGGGTTGGGCTGGACGATGTCCAGAGGCCAGCCCAGCCCAATCGATTCTTTGACTGACCGTGTCGGCGGCCCTGGCTCTGGCGGTTCCCAGGACTGTGCCGAAGCTCCCCCCGCGCTCCCTCACGGCTCTCCGGGGGCGGTGTCACGTGTCCCGCCCGCCGCGCTCCTTCCGGCCGCCATTTTAGGTTGGGTCGGTGGCGGCGCCATTAAAAACAAGGAGCAAGAAAAGGAGGGATCGGCGGGATCGGCGCGCTCGGCNGGTTGTGTGCCGCGGGCGGGGCCCAGCGCCCCCGGCCCGGCCCGGCCCCGTTCGCCGCCCTGTTTGTTTACTTGGCGCCTCGGCGACGTCACGGCCCGGACCGGGCGGCGGGGGCGGTGTCTGGTCCCGCAGTGTACAAATGGTGCGATGTGCCTCAAACTACAGACCTCTTATACTTTACTTGTCAGCGATGCCTTTTCTCTGAGTTAAAGTGCGGTCCGTGCGTGAAGACCGTAACTCGGTGTAGCCGAATGCTCTTGTCGCAGCATTGCCCTGTGCTGCAAACATTACAGCGTGTCAGCTGAGTGCCAGAGGCGTCAGGCACCGGGACTTCTTCCCAGCCTAAAACATGCCTCTGCTTCTCACGGAACTTTGCTGTCGGGAGGATTACGTTGCGTGGTGTCCGAACTTGAGTAGGAGTCGAAAAGGCAGGAAGCTAAGTCGCGGGAGGTTCAGGTTATGCACCAGGAAAAGGCTTTTCACCTAGAGGTTAGTTGGCTAATGGAACAGGCTCCACAGGAAGTGGTTACAGCACCAAGTCTGACAGAGTTCAAGAAGCTCTTGGAAAATGTTCTCGGGCACATGGTTTGACTCTTGGGTTGTCCTATGCAGGGCTAGGAGTTGGACTGGATGATTCTGATAGGTGCCTTCCAACTTAGCATGTTCTATTACTCTGTTTTATGGAGAGTAAAGACAGTTAGCAATCTCGTAGGGTCTCTGCCTGAGGCAGTGTCCCTTTTGTCGGTATTGTTGGTGAAATTTGTGTGTAATAAATCCAGTTACAGGGTGAAGCACTCTGCTGTCTCCTGTTGGGCCCGTGAGAAACTTGAGTTGCAAGTCTGGTTTTGGTCAAGGCAGAAAATAAGCTGGATAAAGGAGCACTAACTACTGTGTCCTGTAGACACGTGCTGCAAAACCTTCCTGAGTGTCTTCTTTCTTCTGTAAAAAGCTGGGATGTTGCTGAGAGAGATGTTAATAATCTGGGATAATGCAGAGAGAGAGAACAGGAACCATTTTTTGAGTATTTTGCTGGGATTAGCAAAAATTAAAATGGTTTTGTTACTTTTCATCTGTTTTTGATGGCTTCAAATGCCTTTGGAGTTTGCATGTTTGTTTTACTTATGACCCTTGAATACACAGCAATTAAAGAGTTTTCAAGGGCAAACTCAGGTTCTTTTGAGGCAGCAGTGCTTATGAATTGTCTCTAAGTGATGGAGTGGCATTGGGCAGTGATTACATGTTTCATACATTGACTTGTCTACTTCAGTCTTTTTGACCTGTCAATTCTTAATGGTGTACAGGAAACAAAGTTGTTTTGAAAACACTTCTGGTAGTAAAGGGAAAAAAGCATATCTGTGATACCTTAGTTAGCTAACTCTGAGGTTTGAAAGCTTTCCCAGTGCACTTCTGGTAACTTACTTTGGGAAGCTGTACGTGCTGATGTTAGACCAGCCAGACTGTGGGCTAGCTATTTTGCAAGCTTTTGGCAGCACTGTGATGCTGCTCCTGAATTGTTGTTGCTCATGTTTGTGGTGTAGCCTTGACCTGAGCTCAGCTTCGCCTTAGCGCAGTAGTTTATGTAGGGGCAGACTGAAGCAGCTGTAGTTACCTGCTCTAAGACTGGGCTCAAAGGTGCAGTTACTGGGTGGAGACATGAAAAACCTTCAGAGGCTGTTGCTTTCAAGCTCGTGTTCTTGGTCTGTCTGTCCTTAGGGATACAAAGCAGGGTCTGTATGTTAATGTTGAGACAGGTGGTTTGTGCAGCAACTGTCAGTTCAGTAGTAACTGCTAGAGCATCTCTACCCCCCATGTGTCAGAAACAGGATGCTGCATCCTGTGTCTTCTGTTTGGCCACCTAGAAAGCCCTCCACAGAACAGCAGACAAGCAAAGGACCTTGATGGGTGAACAAAGAGCAGAAAGCTCCTTTGACTTACTGTCCATACTGGTATAAGACTGCTGGTTTACCAGGGTAGACCATTTCTTCCATGAAGACAGTAAGAAGTCACAGCTGATAGAAAGGGTTGTTGGTACTTTGTTGAAGAGAGATCTGTAACTAATTGGAAAAGTGGATAAAGGGATGGGAAATTGATGCTCCTTCTTTACAGATTTAGAGACTTGTTATAAAAACATCTGAAGCTCCTGAACCCCTCATCTGTATGGATGTTTGTAAGAAACTGAATGCTCTTGTTAATTTTGTGAGAGCACGGCTAATTCAACAGAGGTAGTTCACAGGAGCAGCTTTTGATTTGAGTGTTTGAGTTGTGGAGGTACAATGCTCTTTTACATGATTGGCAGGAATATTTGTGCATGGGAAGTGAAGGAGTTGGAAACACGACACAGTGGTTTTTCAGGTTTTCTTATAACTGTATCTGATTGTGAAATAAGTTGGGACAGTGAAAATGGGCAAAGCTTTGAAGAAAGCACTCTTATAGATCATAATGGATCATATATTTTGATTAGAGCTTACAGTAAAATCTTCTTTATCAGTATTAGAAGAGATCATCTCAAATCAAATCCTCTTTTGAATGGCTTCCTAAGCCCTATGTCTAATAACCTGGAATGTTTCATTTGTGTGTATACTGGCTTGATTTTTCATCTTTTCAGTTTTTTTTTAATGCCTTAGTAACCTGGTGGAATGATTATGATTTGTTTCTAAGCTTCCAGAGTGCTTTTGAAAATACAGGTTATGAATTATGTGCTGTACACATCTGCCCAGCAACACTGATGCTATAAAAATATTGGAAAGACATTCTCTTGATGATGACAGGTGTTTAACGTTTTTGTGAGGAAAGAGAACTTCTGAGCATCCAATACTTTGCTTTTTCTTAACTGCTTTCTGGGGAATGGAACTTGACTAAACTTTATTTATTTTAGTTTATTAATTTGGGCATATGTCCAGTCCAGACTGGTAGATAAATGCTTCTGTTTTAACCACATTTCCTTACAAATCTAATCTGCCCCTGTGTGTTTCATGAGCAGTTGTGTGGAGGCTCCACAGATAACTGAATGGAATTAAACCTTTGGTGCGAATGTAAAGAAGTAGTAAAATATCTTTTTGTCACTACTAGGGGTTTCTTAGGACAGCAGAGTAAGCAGCTGCAGGAGAAGACAGTGAAAAATATTTGTGTATGTGGAAGTCTTTATCTGTCCTGGCCAGAATAACTTAAGCAAGTTGTCAAAAAGTGCAGACGTGTGTGTAATGACATGACTGATAAAATTCTGCCAGTTCCATGCTTTAGGCAATAGAACTCATAAAGCTTGGCAGTGCAGGATTTTGGGTAACACACATTTACAGACTGACCAACTTGTCTTAACAGGAAAATGTTCATTGGTGGCCTTAGCTGGGACACAACAAAGAAGGATCTGAAGGACTACTTCTCTAAGTTTGGCGAAGTTGTAGACTGCACTCTGAAGTTGGACCCCATCACTGGGAGATCAAGAGGCTTTGGCTTTGTACTCTTCAAAGAATCAGAGAGCGTGGATAAGGTAGGATTAATGTAATGAAACACCTTCAAATTCAGTTATCCAGAGATAAGGCACTCTCTAGGATGATTGTAGGTGTTGTTTGAATCATCTTCTGGTGAAGATGATTCAGGGGTACAGTGTGTTTAATGTGCTTATTGAAAATGCTTTCTTTTTAGGACTAGCAGTGATTCCTGAGGTATGGATTAGGGCATTTACAGGTTCTGCAAGCTATTTGACTTGGGCACTTGAAAATTATAGCGTATTAAGTGTCTGCTGCCTGCTGCTGTGAAAGCAGCATTTGCAAACAACTTCAGTCTTGGCATTTCAGAGGTGTAACACGAACCCCTAGGGTGAAGCCAGTGGCTTTGATACATTTGGGCTCTATCCAAGCAAAAATTCGCTGTTAGCTTTTCTAAAATG
Source organism: Cisticola juncidis (assembly GCA_013400215.1). Classification (NCBI taxonomy): domain Eukaryota; kingdom Metazoa; phylum Chordata; class Aves; order Passeriformes; family Cisticolidae; genus Cisticola; species Cisticola juncidis. The sequence continues at coordinate 7,658 of VXBR01003158.1, read as the reverse complement.
CTGTGAACACAGCACACAGAAAAGTTTCCACCTTTGTGATCTTTGTGATATCTAAAGTACAGATTTTTTACTTCATAAGGTTTGAGGATGAGAAGAGTACTTTTTGAGAAACATTTTACTCCTGCTTCTGCTGGGTAATAGATAGTTCCAGTTGTCAG
>VXBR01003158.1:0-2500 GCA_013400215.1 Cisticola juncidis | reverse complement strand
GGGTTTAGGGTTAGGGTCCTGTTAGGGTTAGGATTATGGTGAGAGCCATCCCCCTCCTCTCTCCCCACTGGCACCAGTGTCCAGTGCTGGAAGGATCACAGCATGGCCAGAGTCAGCCCCTCTCCCACAAAGTCCCCAATGTACTGCTCTTCCCTGGCTCCTCCCCTCAACATGCAGTTTCTCTTCCCCTTTTTTGGGTGGTGCCTGCATTGGGGGTGAATGCAGAACCAAAACCACAAAAAGAGAAAAGTGAAAAGCAAGACATAGATCATAGAGGTTTCCAGAAATTACCCAAACATAATCACAGTGATTTACCACAAGATATGTTTCACTGAAATGAATTCAGTTCTAGATACAATGTACAAATGTAGGGATAAGGCAGGAGATGGACATTCTCACGTTTGAGTTTCATATTTGATACTCCCTCCCATTTACTCAAATCTGAGAAGAATGGCAAGACTTAAAAACACGACACTTAACATTTCAAAGGAGCGTGAGTCCTGAAGACCATGCCTTCAAAAGCTTCAAAGTCACAGCACACTGCACATGTGCACAAGGGAGCAACTACAACCTGTTACTATGAACTTGTGAAACTTGTGAACCAGTAACACACTACAGAAAACACCCAGGCTTACTTATCCATGCTGCCCCATCTGTCACCTGTATTAATAGTGTTCTGTTCCTTAACTGTGTGTGTCTTCAGTACTGATCCCCTCTTGCAAAAAGCCCTGCCAGGATCTTCCAAAACTATGAACAGGAAAACCCCTCAGGAGTCTTCCTAATTAAAAAGGAATTATTTTAAAATGTCATTTAAAAATTAAAATTATTCAGATTCATAGAAGCAGCATTATTAAATTTACTTCGCAGTTCAAAATGGGGGAAAAAAGATAATTGACATGACAACCAGTACAGTTACAGCCATTCCTTTACGTGAGTGCAGTTCTGACATCCAGGAGCTTCTACTGGGAAGAACAAATGGTGCTGGACATAGTTCTACTCACACACCTCTGATCTCAGGGAGAAATTCGTGAAATGAATTCTGTTAGTCCACATTTGGTAGCAGAAACCAACATTCCAGGGACAGAAGACAATGAAACATCGATACAATCAGTTCCTTTAAGGACTGAAATCGCCTGGTTTTTGGCTTGAAGGACTCATAGCTGGTGATTAATAAGGAATCACTCCACAGAGAGGAGCCTGACACACCAACTGTAAGAGAGCTCCTCGTGCCAGGCCTCTGAGCTCACAGTTCTCTTCCAGGCCCAGTGCTGGCTGAGCATGTGGATGGACTCACAAATTCTAGAAAAACAAGTTTCTGAACCAAACACTCTTCAACACACAGGCAGAACTGGCTGAGCTTTAGAGAAGCAAACCAATAATGTTGGTTGGGTTGGGTGTCTCCTGTATAATGATGTTCTTGGCTACCTTCTTGACTCTGATACGAATAAGTTGCTGCCATATGTACCCGCTTTGGACAGAGAAAAAGGATGGCCTCGTTCCTGCCTGCTATGGTGAGTCTGGGGCACAGGAAATTGGCCGAGACTGCTTTTTTTGTGACAGTGACATGGCAATGCTCTCTGGTGAGCAATTACGATATCTCTGAGTCCTGGCTGCTTCTGAGGAGAATCTGTGCCAAGGCAGGGGAAGGTACTTAGGCATTCTGAATATTTGTTTGTGTGTGCTGTGAAAAATGTATTACATCAACTTGAACGTAATGCTTGAAAAACAGTGAATATTGCCAATGTGAAAAATAACGGTATGATCGTATTTTTAGTTTAAAAGAAATACTAGGTTTTTGTACTTTTTAGAGGATTATTATGAATTTCTTCTAGACAGGTAGTAACACCTTGCTCTGCTTCAGTAAGAAAACCCTGTGTTCTTCAGTCAGTTTTGCTTTCATGGGCCTACTGTGTTAGAAAAATATTTTTTTTCAGCTTATTATTAGTTTTCTTTGAATAGCAGATTATGAGACATACTTGGTTTGCTATATATTGCCATTCAAAATATCCTAGTATTAAATATAGATGGTAATGTTATTACCATCACACTATACTTGTGCAACTGTGGACATCATCAGACCTAAAATAAATACAGAATTTCTGCTCATACTCATTTATGCATTAAAAACGGTAAAGTTTCTCATTTTTGTGTATATAATATTGATTTGTATAAGTTTTTATTTATTTAGTGGTGCTTGTGGCTTTTATTATGGTGACTATGTAGTGTTGGTTTTGGTGGGTTTGAGGTAGTGAGATGTAGTTAATTTGTTACGGTAAATTAATATTTTTAATTGAATTATAATTAAGTGTATTATTAAGGGTTTATTTGGCTTGTTTGAATGCAGTATGTTCTATAGTTACAGATAATTTGGGAGGTATTTTTATGGTTCAATTGATCTTTTAGTTTTGTGTGTATTTATAGGTGGTATTTTCGTTTGGATGGTTTGGGGCATTATGGGGTTATTGTGCTAGGAAATTTTTTTGGTGTTGTTAATTTAAGT
>VXBR01003156.1:503644-522093 GCA_013400215.1 Cisticola juncidis | reverse complement strand
AATCTCCTCGAATCTCCTCTCTCAAAATTACTCAGGTCAGGCATTTTGAAGGAGCTTCAAGAACACTTGGAGCTTGATTTCCTGGGTGGAATTCCATCAGCCAGGCATGTGTCTCGGGGCTTTCTGTGCACATTTTAGGAGGACGGTTTGGTACAAAGACACTGGGATTCCTAAGAAAGGAGATTCAATAAGGCAGCTACCTGCACGGGTGCCACATGTTTGCATGGCATTCTCAGGCCCATGTAAGTGCTGAATCTGGAGTGGGTCATCCCCAGAACCTCTCTTCCACAAGTTCTAAACCTGAAGAATGCATGCTTATTTTCAAAGAGCCATGCATCTCTTAGTTTTATCCCTTTTCCAAGTCTTTTTAGTGACTTCAAGTCTCCTTTGCCTTTTCCTCTACTTGTGCTAGTTCAAACACTTAATGTTCTTAGATGTTTTAACTTATTTGTTATTTTATTTATGGATAAATAGTGTTTAATTCCAACAGACATTTCTTTTCAAAAGGAAAGCATAAAAGCACACAGAAAATCCTGCTTTTCTGTAGAGACTGGCTGGTATGAAGTCACAATTGAGCCCTGTGCTGAAAGTTTATGGGTGGCTATTTAGGAGCATGTGGCCATGACATGTTATATCTCAAGAATCATGGCCATCTCCTTGCATAAAACTCAAAGGCTGAAGGCCCAGAGGACTGAAATGCCACTGGTAATCCTTGCAGGAAATTTCCATGGTGCTGCTGGTGTTGTAGTGCTGCCCTCTGCAACACCTCTCTTGGCTCAAAATTAGGAAGCAATCTACTTCTGCAGCCTTGGAGAAACTAAATTTCTTCCCCTAGATTTAGGGAAAGAAATTTAGACGCTGACATTTTGCTGTAATCTGCAAGTTCATAATTCCATCTGTTTTTTAACTGTTTGTTTTTGTTTCCACTAGGGCTGAATTAGACAAAGGATGGGGACAAGAGGAAATGGTTTTAAAGGACAAGAAGCAGTAGTTTAGTAGGGCCTGTGGTGGCAGATGGTGCTGATTACAGGTAGGTTTTGGGCAGACCAGGATGTGAGTCATCGCTCTGTTTACATGAGTGAAACCGGAGTATCAAAAGCAACATTTACAGAAATATCCACTAGATCAATCAGAAAATTTAGATGATGCAAAATATGCATTTACAAACTGCAGTTAAAACCCCATCATTAAAAAGCAGAGGGAAAGATAGCCTAAGAATAAATGACAGTTATTGTACCATATATGGCTCACATTAGATGAGGGAAACCAATGGAGGAGGGCTGTGCACTTAATTTTGAGATTGAGAAGTCAGTTCTGCAGCAAAACTGAGTGATTGGTTTGGTCAGGAGGAGAGGCTGGACACAGAAGAGCTCTCTGTGCTGAGCAGCCTCCCTGTCCCAGGGACACGGCCCACAAGGTGAAGTAGTGGCAGCGATGGAAGTGAAGCATGAAATTAAGTCACAAAGAGTGAAACAGAATTCTCATTTCAGTCATTGTAGACAAGTTTTATAGTCCAAGAAACAGGACCTTAAAGGCTTTTGCTACATTTTTAAGAGGTAGACAACTCTGCGAGTGTGTTTCTCCCACCAAGTCCCAAAGAGTGTAATGAGAATAGTCCTTATTAAAATAAAGCACTTGAAGTATGTTGTCAGAACATACATGAATCAAGGGGTAAGGCTTCATGGAAGGATGTGGAACATAAATGTTAAGTTCCCTGCAGCTGAAGTAGAGGAAGAATGTATACAAAAGAAAATTACCAACAGAGATGAGTGTTTTTACATTGCTGGCCAAGGGGCATCTGACTGGGGGTGATATCCAATATAGGAAATGATGTATTTTCACAAATAACGCCCTGGAGGTTGATGAATTAATGTGTTCTATTGCCAAAGGGTGCTTTGTGCATGGAGCAGTACAAGTCACATATATTTTTTTTTGTTATTATGTATTTGAAAGTCAGTAAAACTTTTCTACAAGTCAATAAAGCATCTACCTACAGTGATTAAACTCACTCCCCACTGTAAAATCCCTCATCGTGTGGAATATGTGGGAGAAGGTATCAGGGAATATATTTACCTGAATTAAGGAGAAGCGTGGGTAGAAATTTGGGATGCCATGATTTACATTGCTACTTTGGCAAGAGCATGGTAAACTTTGGAATGTGGATATTCCATTCTTCCTCTTTTCTTCTCCCCCTTTTGCAGCACCTGAGCTTGGCCAGGACTAATACACATCCTGCCCAGGGCACCAGACCTGTATGCCATACATCTTACTCAATTCTGGAGAAATTTTCTGGCTTTGCAATCTTCCCAGATCTTGGAAACAGCTGGTAGATGTTGACTCATGAGAATAGAGCTTCTGCTTGCTTGTAAAGCAAAGACAGGAATTAGACCCATCCCAGATTTCTCCCATATCATGCCCTCAGGTTTTCATTCCTAAAAATTTGGACTCCTACACGAAACCAGTGCCTTTCCATATGCTTCTTTTAATAATCAGTTGCCATGACCCTTTCAATGAAACCTCCTTTTTCTCTGGAGTTCAGAGCAGCACAAAGGCAGACTGCTCTCTGGCTGTAGTTAATTGTCTATTTCAAGCAGGTTTTGTTGCTTGTAGGCAGCTAAAACATTTACCTACCCTCATTTCAATTACTCTCTGATTTTCAGTGTGACTGGAAAAATGAATTCTCTGAAAACAGGACAAATGGTTGCTTAGGCCAGTGTCCAGCAAGACCATCTACAAGGAGCAGGTCACCCTTTTTTAACTGAAATATCCATGGTACTGAAGCACTAGCACTAATGTATATGACATTAATCGGGGAAAACTAAGATATGGCAAATCTTTTCACTCCAATCACTGCAAGTAGTTAATGGCTTAGCAACTCCATGCTTTAATGGCTCAATTTTCCATACTATTGAAGAAATTTTTAATTTACAGGTAACATTTCTCAATCAAGTGTAAATAATGAGTGAAAACAGAGCAATCAAGGGATGCAAGATCTGAGTAATTATTAAACACTGATTATACAATAATTCAAAATTTAACATTTAAGATAATAACATGTTTTCAACATTTTCATCTTTTAAGATTAAATAGTAAGACAAAAGGGGTTAGTTATTATCCAGCATTTTGACCTACTTTAGGAACAGTGTTTCTCCTTTAATTAGCAGATTTTTAAAACAAAACTGTTCAGAACAGAAAGAGTGTTTGGCTCATTGTACAACATAAAAAAAAGCCTAAGCAATTCTAACTTCTGCAAAATAACATTAGTGATCAGTAAAATGCTGCATGGAAAAAGAGCTATTATTATTTATCCTGAATTACAGGATGAAATGGAGTGGGTAAAAAAAGTTCCATGAGAATCTGATCGGATTCACTTCTAATTCCCACAGTCTGGTTCAAACTGAAATGTGGGCATTGACAACTAAAACAATGCCATGGAATAAAAAGAAGCTCTCACTGGAAGAGATAGACTTGACCATGGATATTTTAATGAGGGGCCACACTTGTATGGCAGAGATAATAATCCCTTTTCATGGGTGAGATATCTTTTATTTCATCATGAAAGCTACACTTGAGTATTACATTTGTCCACATTCAGCATCGGGATCCAAGTGTGCAGTGCTGCTTTGTCACTCCCAGAGCTGTGCTGAGGCTCACAATGCAAATGTCACACTGGGGATGGCTGACTTGACATTGACAAGTGATTTCTTGGCTTTTAGGGGGAAAAAAAACAACAACCCTTCTCTACATGACAGGTCCATCACACTATAAAGCAATTGTACTCTTTCACTCCCTGTCTTACACAGCAAGAACTGCACAGATAAAATACTCTGGTGGGCAAGAATTGAAAGAATGATGTTTTCCCCGGATAATATTTTAATTTTTCTACTGTGCATTCATTCAACTAATTCTCTTATAAATTAACAGATTTATGAATCCCTTAGGCCAGTTTACTAGTTGTATGCCACCATATGTATTGAGAATGTCACAAGAATATTAAATGCAATAATTCACAATACTGTGGTGCATAACCCTTCTCAGGTAATTAAGTCCCTGGTTTTAATCCCATTGAAATAAATAGTATAAAATGGATTTAATGAGTTTTGTATCAGTAGTTCTGTTATTCCATTCCTGAACTCAACTTCTTGGGGAGAATAGGAGCTGTATGTGAAAAATGAGCATTGTGTGAGCAAACAATGTCACCCAAGGGTTTATCCGGATTTGTGCACTATTTTTGTAAGTCCACAAGTGAGATTTACTTGGTCACAAAATTAATTAATCTTTATCCAGACAAACCATATCAGAATATGCCATCAGCAGTCAGCTGGGCTGTGAACTGGATCACTAGCAGACAGGAATATGTGCTGACTGCAATACTTTGCATTGAAACAATGAAGTCACAGATTCAGGCAATTATCAGTTCTTGTTCTTTTTCCCTTTCAAAGTGACTTCACACAGTTACTGCAATGCATGTGAAAGCCATAGTTTCATTGTCAGTTCTTCTCACATTTGTTGGCCTCATTAAAACCAGGAAGTTTATTATTGAATGGAATTGGTGAATCATATCCAAATTATTACCTTTGTTTACTGTGTTACACCCATCTGAATAAAATGAGCAAAGATGTAAAGCAAGCTCTCTGGAAGTATTCTTGTTCCATAAATGTGGAAATGGGGGAACTTCTTCATTTAGTGTACCAGTATGAAGAGAAAATTTTGAAAGTTACTGGCTTCAGATACAGGATTGCAGAGACCTGACAGTGGAACGGAGGAAAGCAAGGACAGAGAAATTCAAATGGAAAAGAAATGCCTATTGTAGAACTTGCTAATTAAAAAGAAATTATCTTTTTAGTTTTTAATTTCAATGGTATCGGTATTGCAGAATCACTTCATTGTAACAATAAACAAAAGTTACGTAAAAGAAATGCTACTTACAAGCCATTCATCCACACTACCAGTTCTGGGCAGCTCTGCAGATTTTAAAATTGCACGACTTCCTTTTGATCAAGAATATAATCATCAAGTTTTAGGCACAAAAGGATTTGAATGGGTAGAAGCAAGCTAATTAGAACAAAAGTTAAAAGACCAATTCCTCACAATATCCTGGCAAGTTGCATCTATCACATTTCTTGTAAAGTTGATAATCCAGCAATGACCATTCCTGATGACTGGTCCAAATGAAAGTTTAGACAGGCAAAACTTCTCTGTATTATTTTTATTAAAGGCTTACATTTTCTGTCAGGTTGTAATTCTTCTCCAAAACCCACATCAATCTCAAAATTTAATTTTCTTTATCACACTTAAATCTTTGTAACATTCTGACAGCAGAACACACCATAGTGTTCTAGGCTGAATAATGGGTAATGCCTAAATGGCCCCCTTATCCAAATCAGAATGTACCCTGGCCTCTTGAGGTTGTAAAACTATAATATGGTTTCTATTCCAATTTTTTTTTTTGTGCTGGGAATGAGTTGTTTGTTTGCAGACTTGATGTCAGGAGTCTACTAATGTGTGTATAGCATGGAGAGCCAGAGGGGTTTACAGATCTCCCAAGAAAGCAGGAGGGCTGGTTTACAAAATGCTTTGTCCTTCCCCTTATAGCATTATAGATTTTCAAAATAAAAATGCATAAGACCAGGTCCTGTCACTGCATTTTGAACATTTTGAAATTATGAAACTGGTGAAACAGAGCCTCTGATACTTACCACACTAATTTTACAGGTTTTGCGTTACATTAAGGTTTCCTTACAAATGCCTTGCCAGAAATCAAGCCCATTCTGAATTGTATTTTTTCCAGAAGAGTGAAGTCTATCAGCAGTCAAAATCCCTCCCCCTACACCTGAGATGCTCGAGTGCACAATGAGCCACACACCTGTGAAATAACCAGGACCCAAGGTACGTGTTATCAAACCCAGGAATGTCTCTGTTATGTATGATGATCTTGTTGTAGGTAGTGGGAAAATTCAGATTTTTTCCCCCATCAGCACCAAATGGGTTCTCCCTAGAAGAAAACTATTTGTGTTTGTGTGTCATCTATTTTGTGTTTCATATGTGACTTTTGGCACCTCCTAAACATGGGGAGGCTTTTTATAATCCTGGAATTATATTGAAGATATATAAGAGCATTAACTATTCATTATAGATATAGGTCAAAAAGGTGCTGAGTGGGTGTTCTGTGCCATGTAAGGGTGGTTTTGGTGGGAGCCATAGGTGCGGCATAGTCTGTTCCCACCAGCACCAAGGGCAGAATTATCAGACACGAAGTCTGGGCACTGCCAAATCAATTTCTTTTATTAGATTTGTTACTAGTGTATGATGTCCTTCAATCTAAAAGTACAGACTCTTGTTGCTCCAGTTAGGGTGGGATAAAGTCCTGAGGAGAGCAGACCTGAGGAGGTCCCATTTAAAACCATGGGCATCAATGTATTTTACCTGTACATGGGGAACATTCCTACTAAATCTTGCATCTCAAACCCAGAAGGGAACAGCAGATCAGGTCACAGTCTGATGTCACAGGTTCTAGGTTGCACCCATCATCTCCTAATTGGAGTGCATTCACTTGGGCTGGTGATTCTCAGCCTGACTGCTAAAGCCAAGCACAAAGTGGATAATGGGAGCCCACTGAGACACCCAAAAACTTCCCTGTAAGAAAAAAATCATGAATTGAGTTGTTCCATGTACTGCAGTGGGATGTAAAAAACTGCAAATGCCTCTGGTGCTCTGGCTTTGAAGTGATTTCCTTTTAGGCCTCAAATACAGCATCTCCTTACCTCTGGGCATGCCAGCAAAGCAGGAATCACAGAATCATGGAAAAGATAAGGAAAGACCTCTAGACACCAAAAGGATGGGTCACAGCATGCAGAAGCTCTGCCCTCTACCAGGGACCTTCCAAACCCATCAGCTGCTAGAGGAGGGAGGAGGAAAATGGAAATGGTGCACAGAGAATTTTTTTCCTGGCTCCCAAGGACACTGGAGAGGGAATTTCAGTCACAGTTATAGGAACAAGGCAAAGCAGCTTTGAACATGGTATGACCTGATGGTCCAGGAGAAACACACTCTCAGCCAATTCTTTTCAAAATGTTAGGAGGGAAATGTAAAAAAATTTACAAATTGCCGCATAAAGTTGTTGAATGAAACTCTGAGTTGGAAAATGGCATTTTCATTCAATCTTGACTGCAAAATAAAGGATCATAATGGTCCTAAAATAAAATATTTTGTTTTATTAGGTTCTTCATTTTGGCATAATAGCATGTTCCATTTACTCTGAATTGACTTTGCCCTCCCCCATTTATGATTCATGGCTTCATTTTGATGGAACAAAAGAAATACATTTACCATTTCCTCAGTTCTAATTCTTACCCATTTTGTGCATTGAAAGCTGCCATGAAAAGCTCTGGACAGCAGCTAGGTGTCATTGCTATTGTTTCTACTGATTCTCGTGACATTCCTTTTGTTATGCAAAGATTGCATTACCTCTGTTTCCACAAATTGATGCTCAGAGCACATTTCCAGGCAATTATTCATGATGTTTCATAAAATCTTCTCTGAATCACTGCTTTCTAAGAAAAGTTGTCTGTTTTCTAGGAACAGCCTTTCTTGTTTGTACCTAAGGAGGAACATTTTATTACTGTGCTTGCAAACATGATCATCAGCACTATTAATGAATGATTCCTAATAAGACTCCTAGATTCCCTCTTTACTCTCATCTCATCACTAAACAAGGTGTTTAGACACAAAGTGTTTTAATTTAATGTTTTTGCAGCAGGGTTACACATAAATCTCAATAAGAAATAATCACTCTTATTATTTTACACAAGAACCTACATTTGAAGGTAATTCCACATGACTTTGAATTTTGAAATTATTTGTACTCTCTGCTAAAATGGGGTAATCACAGTCAGCCCAAAGGCTTTGTATTGCTGCGTCAGTGATGCATAGAGCAATCCTGAAACTGAAATCAGTTCAAAATCAAAGTGCACATGGTCCTGACTTCTTTGTAGCCAGATTTTCCTTTGCTAATGAATTTTGTGTCTGACGAGCTGACTGTGATTGCAGTGGGACTCTCTTGGTGAGTGCTGATGCTGTCTCACAAGAAATTGTACAGAAAATCAACTAGGCCCATTCTCTCCACCTCCTAAAAGGTTTTCTTTGAACTGTGCATGCCATCTGGCAGTCTCAGGTGTAAAAATACCACCAGTTTTTCCCAAAGATCTGTTGAGGAGGACAAGCCAGGCTGTGGTCCTTGAGGCTGCTCTGGAGAAATCAGCAGGTGATGGAGAAGATCTTCTTGGGGCTTAGGGAAGCTTCTGTAGAAAGGTGATTTGGTCTAGGGGGAAACAAAATCTGAAAATGCATCCTTACCCTCAAATAGGGTCAAAAACAGATGGAAAATATTAGGATAATACAGTGCTCCTCTGTGTTGTACAAGAACTACTGTCTTCCAGCACTAATGCACAATAAATGGACTGGGGTGGGGATATTTTGTAGATATCTCCAAATTGTAAAAACCTTGCTGATCCCCAGGGTGGGTGTTCCTACTTTCAGGGGGATGCAACAGCTGCAGTCATTCAGCCCAACTTGCACAGACACTGAGTGAGTTTGGAGAGCAAACATGTTTTTTTTGTGTGGGATGAGGTCACAGCCAGATCCACCACTAAAAACCAGGCACAGTGAGGATGATCTCACTGACATCCCCCCCTACCCCACTCTTCTTCCTGCCTTGCACCAGATGCAAGAGAGGGCAAGAAGGAAAATCTGCCTGTCACTTTGCAGCCTCTTTTGGATTTTTTTTTTTTTTTTACTGGTGGGCATCACTGCAGAGATGCTCAAGCCTTTCCTCAAGCCTTCTGAGAAGGCATAATAACATTGTCCCTCCCAGATCCATATTAAAACCACTTCCCTACCTTTGGCACAAACAGCATGGATCCCTGTTGGTGGATTTATTTTTAAAAACCCATGCATTTTTCCCCAGCACAGTCTGCAACTAAATCCCAATTGCACCAGTTATGTGTGAAGACAGACACTCAAATATACTCCTGCCCTTTGGTGGTACAGAAGCAGTGCTAGGAATTTATCATGGGCCTGTCAGCCAGGCAGAACTATGCCAAGCAGCTCTTTTAAATGTGACAAGGGGCTTGGGCACCCAGGAGTTCCTCTGTTCTTTCCAGCTCTGTTGTTTAGTCCAAAAACCCTGCATGCTCTTTGCAGCCCTCCAAAGTCCTGGATCAGAGAAGAGCTTTGAGCTCTCAATTTGGCAGAGGTTAGAACAGCCATAAAGCTCCTCTGCCTTACTTCTAAGCCAAATTAACTCCATGATTCCCCTGCCAAAAGGGAAGTTTTCAAAGTCACTAATAAACCTTCCTTATCTGCTTTGTCCATAAAATGACAAACCAAGCAGTTTCACAAATCTGCTGTGTGTCTTAGAATGCATCATCATATTTCTGTGTTGGTTTGAATATTGTTATCATCTGTATCACCGTGAATGAGTAAAAATCAATGAATATTTCTTACTGTCTGTCACAAAACACAACATTTATGTGTGTAACAGATGTAACATGCTGTTAAAGAAAACCTACTCTTGCTAAATATTCAGGGCAAAAAAAGCCCTTTAAAAAAAAATTGTCTTAGAGGAGGAATGAAGGGGAAAGAAATTGAATTTAAAGCCCACAATACTCATTCTTGGAATTACCAGGAAAGTAAAAGTTAAATCATGCTACACTGCCAAAGCAAAAAGATATTAGGTCAACTGAAGGATTTTGACATATTTAAGTTGTAATAAATAAATAAGCAGTTTTGTAAGGATTTATCTAGTTGGTTCCTGTGATGGAAGGGGCAGACTTGGGATGCATCCAAGTTATATTTGTGCTCCAGTGTCTAGAGAGGTTTGGTTAACAAGCTCTGATAGCTGGAGAGGAAGACACTGCTACAAAAGTTGTGGGGAAGAGTGTTCTTGGACGAATTGCATCCTGGTAAACAATTCCAAAGAACATGAAGGAAACTTTTGATGTCCTGAACACCTTTCTTTTCAAGGGATAGAGAATGTTCCTTTGTGCCAAACCCAGAAGGTAGTGGAGCACTCATCAGAGTCCAGGATAACCACAGAAACGGTGAGATTTAACAACTAGCTTTACAGAACAGAACACACAAAAAAAGCAGCAAAATAACACCAAGTGTTGGGGCTTATTTGGATCTGCTCCTGGAAGTAGGTTTTGAGCCAAAGTGAATATAGCGTACTACATTCAGCACGTACAATATAAACCCAAAAGCTCACATGTCTGTAAAACAATATATCCTCACCAACATGCATACACACACACACAAAAAGCACAAACAAATCTCATCAGATACCACCATTAAAAATCAGTTCTAAAACCGTCCATACCTTTTAAAGTAAAAAAACATGTTGGATTACTTGGATTTGTCTATGCTCTTATTTATTTTTCCAAACTCCAAGCACATTAAGAAAGGTGGATAGTTCAGATCAGATCATGTTCATCTAAAGCCCAGAGACTCTCTTGGTGTACAGTGAGTTTTCTATAGATGCCAACCCTGTCAGAATAAATCTGATGTGACTCCAAAATTAAAACTAAAATTGCATAATTTTGCTATAACCTACAAATATATAAAAAAAAATTGTATGCAGTTTATGCAATTTTTACTTCCTGTGTGTTACAGATTAAATGTTCACTTTTCTCTTGGTAGAATTTTTTTTGTCAGTCATTACAAGACTTTTCTCCCACGAGATTTTTTTGTACTTGTGATTGAAAAAAACCCCTCTCTTTGAAGTGTAGGTCTTAGAAGTATTATTTTTATAAGACAAGCTCCAATATGCCGTGTAGGTTCTGTTAAGCTTAGTCAGTCTTCTACAACAAAAACAGTATTCTTCTTAATCAAGGTTTTTCAGAATTTTGATTATGTTTTCTACTTGCCTTTAAATTAAAATTTTAAAAGTTTGTGGCTTGTTTTTGGTGTTGTCCTGTGCCAGGCTAAGAGTTGGACTCAATGTGTCTTGGGTTATGTAACAAAAAAAAAAAAAGTGTATTCTATTTCATCTGTTGAAACCAGTTGGGGAGATGTATTTTTTCNTCTGTTGAAACCAGTTGGGGAGATGTATTTTTTCCTTTGTCTCTTGAAACTCCAGGGGGAGGGGGGTGGGTATCTTCTGTTAATGGGCCAGCTCTTAAAACCAGGAGAGCAATGTTCCTTCTCTCTTCCACGACCCATCCTCCTTCCAGGGGGATTTCTGCTGTTAATGAGCCGTTAAGGCTCACCACATGACTGATAAAATTAAATCATCCCATTGTGAGATGCTCCACCCAGTGGGAGCCAATCATTCCTACATGGATAAAACCTGAGATTCAGAACAGCAGAGCAGCCTGTTTCCACTGGATTCTCAGAGGACGACCGGACTCATCGCCATTTCAGGATCATCTCTACTTCAACAGAGCCACATCTGTCACTCCAGGAGGACAGATTTGGACTGCTTCCAACACCCTGGCCAACAAGGTGTCAGGTCGTATTCCCGACTCCACCAGGGTTTTCTAGGACTTTTGTTTGCTTACTTGCTTACTTTTTTTTAATTACTGCATTTGCATTTTTAATATTCCTAGTAGAGAACTGTTACTCCTATTCAAATATTTTTGCCTGACAGTTCCTAATTGCAAAATTGTAATAATTTGGAGGGAGGGGGTTTTACATTCTCCATTCCAAGGGAAACTCCAGTTTTCCCTGACAGATCTTTATGGGTCCCTTCCACCTCTGTTCTGTGATTCTCTTTTGTTTCATTTGTTTTACAAAAACTGTAGTGAAAATGCTATATTTTAATATCAGTTCTGAAGTAATTTGAATGCTCACAAAGGCAGCTATTAGATTATAAAGATGTCCTGTTATGGACTCAGCCTTATCGAGCTGCAGCCTACAGTTGTGATATCATTGAATTTTTTATAATACCCTTCTCTTTCATAGAGAGTAGGGTTATTCAAGGGCATGCCTGTCAGGAATAACTGAATCGTTTAGGAGAGCCAGTCCCATAGCAGGGAGAGAGTGGTCCTGAAGTAAAGACTCTGAAATCCAAAACCAGAGGATTCATAAAGGTTCAGCTTGGTCTTGTCTTCTATTTGACTTTGAACTTGAAATAGAAGTGTTTTGAAATAAAGACAGATGAAGAATCCAAGAGAATATTTTCTCCTGACAGTGCTTTTGGGAGCCTGTATTCTCACAAAATGCAGCCACACAAATGAAGCAGCACCAAAAGTAAAGCTCTTCTTGAGGAAAGCAAAAAGTTGCATTAAGGAGGGCAGGAATTATGGAAAAGAAGAGACTTGGGGTGAGGGGCAGAAAATGGCAGGAAAAGGTGGGATGGAAAATACAAGACTGAAAAGATTGGATTTGCAGCAAAGAAGGATAACAGCAAAAGGTAAAGAAAGGAAGTTAAAGAAATGGAAGGAAACTGAAGGTGCTGGTAAGAAGAAAAAGGAGAGAAGCAGAAAGGATATGAAAATTTGATGGGAACAAAAGGTAATGGAAAAAGACAAGGGGATCCCAGAGTAGTTCACCCATCCCTGGGAGTGTCTAAGTCCAGGTTGGATGGGGCTTGGAGCAGCCTGGAACAGTGAAAGGTGTCCCTATCCATGGCAGGAGTGGCACTGGGTGGGCTTTAAGGTCCCTTCTAATTCACACCATTTTGTGATTTTCTGGAAAGAGAAGCTGCCCTGTTGAAGACACTGAGAGCCAATTGATGAGCATGGCTGGGAAGACCATGAGGGTGATCAAGAGGAGACCTGCAGCAAAGTAGCAGTAGAGGAATTGCCTTGGCTGAGATCAGCTGAGGAGAAATTGCTATTTACCTCCAAAACCCAAGTCTTACTTACCCCCTGGAATGGGAAATGAGATCTCCTCTGACAGTCTGCCTTGCACATGGTATTATCCTCCCAGAGCTGGGAATGTGCATATGAATGATGTTTAAGCTCCAGATGAAGAACCATTGTCAATAACCTGTAGGAAATGATGGAGTGCTCTCCACTGAGTGTGGATGAGACACCAAGCCAGGGCAAAGAAAGGATTCCCTCAAGAACAAGGGTGACAGTGAAAAAGTCCAGTCTGAGAGAATGGGACTGTTGGAGTCACACCAAAGCCAACAGGCAAAAATGCAAATCTCTGCCCTGTGCAAGGAGATCAAGGGGATGAACGCTCTGTTTTGGGATGTCCAGCTTGGGAAAGATCTGGATGAACCAGAGTGAGATTGGGGATGTCCCCACACTGACTGAGACTGGAGTCTCTGCCCTTTGCATCTTGAGTTCTGGGCCCCTCACAGGAGAGACACTGAGGGGCTGGAGAGTATCCAGGGAAAGGAACAGAGCTGCGTAAGGGTTTGGAGCCCCAGGAGCAGCTGAGGGAGCTGGGACAGGGGCTCAGCCTGGAGAAAAGGAGGCTCAGGAGGGCCCTTCTGGCTCTGCACAACTCCCTGACAGGAGAGAGCAGACAGGTGGGTGTTTGGCTATGCTCCCAACAACAATTGAAAAGACAAGAGGAAATGGTGCTGGGAAGGTTTAGGTGGGATATAAAGAAAAATATCTTAATTGAAAGAGTGTTTAGGCATTGAAACAGGCTTTCCAGGACAGTGGTGGAGTCACTGTCCCTGGGGCTGTTCAAAGCACTTGTAGCTGTGGCATTTGAGGACATGGTTTAGTGGTGAAAGTGCCCGTAGTGGTGGTTGCAGGGTGATCCCAGTGATCTTTTCCAACCTTAGAGATTCTGTGATTCCCTGGTTTTGTGATGAGAGGCTGTGGGACTGGGGCTGATCCAAGCTGGATTGAGGGTAGTGTCAGCAGCCTCAGAGCCTGGAGGAAAGCCCTGGGGAGATGGAGACAGGCCCTCCACTGTGATTAACTGGAATTTTAAGAGTCCAGTGAATGAGTAAGAGATCATTATCTTCACACCTCCCAGAATAAAAATTTTCCCATGACTGTGCAATTTATATTAAAGACTGAGCTATACAGTCTGAAACTCTTATGAAAGAAGGTTGATGGAAGTCTGGTCCCAACCCCCCTTGCATCAAATATATTGCTATAATGGCAGCTACAATTTGAGTGAAAGATTGAGCTGTATTTTCATCAGACACTTAAAAATACATTATAGCCATTAATTCTGTACTTATCCCTGAATGTCCAGGACATTCAGAACATGATTTCCAGCTGTATGGTCAGCAAACTAAAAGGTCTCACCTCCAAAGAACTGTCATGTACATTTCACAGTATAGTCTAGACAGCAATGAACAATGGCCTTTCATTATTTTCCAGGACATGCCATTAAAAACCCAAAGAGTTTGTCAGTCACTCTGGTGAGCAAAGCAGCACTGTACATGATGTTTAGCATGAGAAATAGGCAGAACTTTATTTTGAATTGGGAACACTATTATTTTCTGTAAAAAATGGGAAATAATTAATTCATGTTCTTATAGCTATAATAAACTGGAAACTGTAATGTACTGTATAAATGCAAGGCAGAAGTGTACATGACCCCCTACGTGTCCCATAGATTCCTGTTAAACAAAAGACACGCACCTCTGTAGATTTTCTCGGTCCAAAAATAGAAGGTGAAGATAACAGGGCGAAACATTGTCAAAAGAAGTCTTCGGAAAGACCATCAACACTGCTGAACTACACCCTGACCACAAACACGGAGGGCCATTCACACTTCTGCAGCCAGCAATCAACCCCGAAGTATGGACCAAAACTGGATATTAACACGTTGCCCATGAAAAAGGACTCTATTTAAAACTCACTGGGAACACCCATAATAGCTGTGACTCTATAGAAAATATTGGGGAAATATTGCCGAGGGCGGAATAAAGGGTATATAAACTGGGCCCCGAAACGGGCAAATTCGTGAACCCAGGGGAGACGGCAGGCAGCAGGCACTGCGTCTCAGGTTCACCCTTGACCTTTTTCCCGGGTAAAAACTGTCAAGCTGGTTACGCTGTTTGTGGGGGTTTTTACCTAAATTCTGTGATTCGGCTTTGTTACTTTTGTCTTTAATTCTTGTAATTTGATTTTGCTGCCTAAACTCTTTGTCTTGTAATTCTGTGATTTGGTTGCATTTCCTAAATTCATTTAATCCAATTTATTCTAATTCTAAATTTATCATTTGATTTGCATTAATAAACTAAATTATTAATTCTAATTGGAAAATTGTCCTGGCATTTATAACATTTTCTGTGAGTATTTAGGATTTCTGTGTTTGTGCTGATTCACTTCCACTAAAACCAACAGAAGGAGGAGGATGGAAGAGTGACTGCCCTCCTTTTAACGGTGGATTATGTATTTTCACAAAGGGCCTGATACAAGGCTCTTTGTCTAAAGTGGATTGAAAGACTTTTAGTCACTTTGATGGCAGTTGCATCAGGTCCTAAGAAGAATAAAAGTCTTATGAAAAGCTGCTGCTACTTCTGTATTTGGAGAGGTAATTAATAGCAAGGTTAGAGAGAGATTAAAGGGCTATGGTGGGTAATTAGAAATGTGGGGGAAATTGCTTCTTATAAAAAAAATTGTTGTTGTGGGTTAACATGAAAAAAAGGAATAAAAAAATAAAACTGCAAGTTGCTATCCTCCCAAAAGAAAAATATGTTTCTGATTTCTGTTTCAAAACAGGCTCAGAAAATAGACCATAATTTGTTTCTCTCTGCTCCTTTAACCAGTCATGGTAAAACTCAGTTATGCCAATAAGAAGCAATGAGAGGGACCTAGACAGATGACTGCTCACTTATTTTTTCATTAGGAGAGCAGCAGTGAGAGCCCATTTCACTGCAGGCAGAGAATTAGAGGATTAGGTTCATTTGCTGCACTTTTACTTTGGGCTCCATGTGGTCCCCATCTGGAGCTGCTGGAAGAGGAGAACTTGACAACACATGCTGGCCAGCTCTTTCCCACTTTGTGTTGACGTGACTCTTGGGCCCAAAGCAGTGACATAAACCATCCCTGGGCTGCTCCAGCTGCCCCCAGCCCTGAGCCCCTCCCATGGGTGCCCAACCTTGCTCCAGGCATCTTCCCTCTCCTCAGAATGGAAGGGAGGATCCCAGTTGAAGGGAAAGGAAGGATTCTTTCCTTTGCAAAATGCTGTTTTATTTGGCATTCTGCACAGGAGGCAATTTTTGTCAGGGCAAGAGAGGGGGTCTCTGGTGGAAACCAGGCTGCAAAATGCTCACAGCATCTTCCCCAGGGTCCCTCTTGCTGTCCCCTCTGGCTGCCTCCACAGCCAGGATATCCAGGAGTGGGATTTACAGCTGCCCAGAAAAGCCACCTGGGGCAGTATGACCAAAACATCAGCTGCCCTTTACTGTGGGGCCCATTACCAAAGAAAGAGTTGTTCTCCTGCAGCAGGAAGGGAGAAGAGCCCACGGCAGTGCGTGAGGATGGTGTGAGGTCTGGGGAGGAGGCATGGGCTGTGGATCAGGCAGTCACTAACACAGGATCAGGCTCATGGCGGGCAGGAAGGACAACAGATGGCAGGAAAACCCACTCTTCCCTAATTTTCCTTCAAGGAGATCAGACTGGCAGGAAACATGCCAAAATTGTCCAGAGTCTTAAAGCCTGAGCAAAGAGTTTTTACATTTACATGATTCAGGAAGCAAGAATTTTTGGTCTGTTTCACTGAAACAAAGTGCCTTCTCCAGCTCTGGAAGACTCCCCACATTTGCCTCACAGGGTACCTTTGAACCATGGAGAGGCAAAGCATCCACAGCCAAGAGAGACATTTCTCCATCCCTACAGCCAAGACAATGGAAGCCCTGGCAGGGGGATGCTATGACTTGCCCATTTATTATTTCACATGTGAGGTAATGCATCCCCCAGTGATGATGAAATTGTTATCAGGCTTTCAATTTCTTACACAAGGATGTTGACATCATCCTTTAGGGTTTTTTTGCCTCCCCTTTTAAAAAACTACCTGTTTTTCTCAGTGGAATTTGTCCCGTGTAGTTCCACCTGCTGTTCTGGGGAAGGTTCAGGGCTCAGGATCCAGGCCAGGGCATCACAAAGCCTCACAGATGCCTGTGCTGTTGGTGGCACTCTGGTCTGGCTCAGCCGAGACCCATACCTGGCCTCTGTTTGCCATCACCCTGCAGCTGGAGGAGCCACCCTTCTGCAGAGACATAAAACAGATTTGGGCAAATTGCCATCATTGAAAACGCCACTTTCCCTGCAACAATAGGAGTGCTACCTCCAGAGCTCCAGCCAAGTTTTAATTCGAGTAATTTACATGTAGCTTACCTCGTATTCTCCTGATGCTCTCAGCCAGATAAGGCAGTGTAAGTTTTTCCCGGTTGCTGCCGGGTTCTGTGGTGTTGCTTTGTGTTGCTGCACAGCTGTTGGGTCTCACCTCGAGGTGGCTGCACAGCAGCTGTTGACAAAGTGATTCTACATTTACAACATGTGTAATTGTGTTGGTGGAGTTGGTAAAGCATGTCGAGCTCTCTCTGGATTAAATGCGCATGCAAATGCGTGGCAATTACCATTATGCACATCTTCGCCCCAAATACGTGTTTGCAGAATCGTTAGTCCTAATGGGAGCTGCAACCACGCATCCGAAAAGGACTCTTAATTCTCCCCAGGCATAATAGCTGCATCAGTAAAAGACGTGTTAATAGCAAATGGCTCTATTCATGTGAACTTATCAAAGAAAAGCTTTAACTATTTTGCTCAGCACAGCGACTTCAAAGACGTCTTCATTCATTCATGTGCTACAAACCAGCCTCGCCAAGGATGAACGCTGAGTAAATACTGTGAGAGAGAAAATAAGATAAGGCGCAGAGGAGGTTTAACAAAGAGAGAACACATTTCACTCTTCCCACCGCCCCACATGGGTTTAAGTGCCTGACCGTGAGCCCCAATTATGTTATTGTTGAAGTCCCTTTGAAGCACTGTGCAAGCTCTTATATTCCAAGGAGTCACAGGAAAGGATGTTGCCGTTGTTTTTGTGCAGTTCACCAGTCCTTAATGGACTTCATATGGTGTCTCCCTCTCTCATATGCTTTTTCAAAGCAGCCTTCCTTATCACAGCTACAGGACAGCTCTTTTGTCTTATCTGCAAATTCTTTGTAACTAATTTATCACTCTCCAAAACCTTATTAAAAGAAATCTCCCTCCAATGCTGAAGATGCACATGTAGTAACAAACTTGATTAAATATTAGTTCAAGCAAAAGTCGAAGTACAAATACCAACCTAAGATCAACTACATTACTCTCTGTCTTACTGCATCAGGTTCAGACTCAACACAGAATTCAACTTGGTGCTGAGGGCCACAAGCAGCACAGTGTGGTCTCTTGGACTTTTTAAAGTCTTTTGGACTCTTGGTTAAAGCATCCTGTGTTGTGGGTTTTTTGTGGGATGTGGGGTTATTGGTTATCAGGAAGGGTTTCCTTTCCTTTCCTTTCCTTTCCTTTCCTTTCCTTTCCTTTCCT
>VXBR01003156.1:470118-503344 GCA_013400215.1 Cisticola juncidis | reverse complement strand
TCATTTTGGGTTCTTTTTTGTTAGTTGGTTTGTGTGTGTTTTGTGCTTTGCTTTTTTTAATTCAGGGCATTAATTTAAAAGAAGATGAATTATCTATTAACTTTGACTTCAAGTGTGACTTATTGAAAAGAAAATCAGTCATGAATAGTCCCTGACTATTTCAAAATATGATGTTGTTCATCTAACCATGTTGTGAAAGTAGCAAAGCTACAATCTCTTTTATTACAGCTGTCTGTGCAACATGTGCCAGTAAGGCTCTTGGCTTCTTGATACTAGGCTCAAAGAGGAAAAAAAAAGAAAAAAGAAATAAAAAGAAGAAAAAAAAGAATGGGCTTATTATCTGCTTCCTCTAGGAGTAGCTGCCCACTTTGTTTGAGTGAGAGCAGCTTCTGCAATTCAAAGTCTGAAACCTTCATCTGAACCTGATGCTACAGCTGGGAAGAATTCTCAGCTGTGCCCTGCACAGATAAGGCAATATTTCACCAAGCACTCGCTGGGTGGGGAGATTTAGTATGTTCAGGAAAAAAAAATACTTTTTTTTTTTAAAGGGAGGTAGACTTTTATTTCTCTTATTTCCTGGCAGCTGGTGACTGTAGTCCACACAATATCTTAAAAATAGTTTACATGCCATCTAAACTGTAAAATAATGTTATACAAAATATACGTATAGGTATGTATTGTCTTATTAAGGAGGACAATACAGAAGTTATTAGGCAAAACCAAACTTGACTTCAAAAGTCAAAAGCCAAGTTATCCCTGGTCATATCAATTGACTGTAACTATCTACAGCCAGCTTTGCTTTCCACTGGAATATTTAGAACCCATAAAGTCTAAAAAATAGGCTTTGTGACTAAGCTGATCTTTTGTCGTCCAGACTTCTACACTGCCAAAACACCTTCCTCCTGTTTATTTTTTCATCTGTTTAGATTTTGTCTGAGCCAGTATTCTTCCACTCATAAGACCACTATGTCACTGAGCAATCTTGATATGTGCATCATATCAGAAAAGTGTTATCTTCTCAATGTCCTTTATTTTACTGCTTGGTTTCTGAAAACTCTGCTGAAATCTGAAATGGTCCTTTCTGGAGCTCTCTGTACAGAGAAAAGCTGATTTCTTGGTCTGCAGCCAGGTTGGCTGGCTGCCCCTTTCTAAGTAGGGAGACTAAAATGGATCTTTCAAACTTAAATTTAAATTTAAATACTCTTAGTGGCGTAGGAATGAGATCACTTCCTCAGTTAATAACTGCTTGAGATACTGCTTTACATTGCTTGGTGGAAAAAAGTATAAAAATTTTAGACATTATTAGCTTGCACAGATTTCTGAGAATTTCCCATTTTACTCTGATATGATTAAAAAAACCAGTCCCATGAGTGGCAAGCACACTATTTTTTCAGGTGGGTGTAATGCACATCAGTAATTTACATCATAAGGAAAAAGAGGTACAAATGACATTTCATGATTTGTTAGTCACTGACTGATTTCTTCTCTTTGTACTAGTTTATCTATTAAATTTGTGGTGTGGTCTTTCAGTTAGCAGAATTAAAAATCAAGGTGCCGTGATGCAAAAAGAGCATCCAGGCAGATCATTGGGCTATTATGATTCAGGTCTTAAAGAGAGCTATAAACGATACTTCTAAGCAACAACACAGTGGATTACTTAGGCATAATTTCCTTGCAATGAACTCTATTCCAGAATTTGAAAACTAATCCAAAAACTTTTGATTTTTTAAGCTATAATGTTTTTTATTAAAAAACAAAACCCCCTAACCCCCTTAAATAAACAAAAACCAGAAACAAACAGAGTGAAAAGATCCCCTTTTTTGTTAGCAATGCCTGGTAAATTCCTTGCTACTTTCACCTGCATAAATAATCTGCAAAGTGTATCTGTATCTAGGCATAGTTTCTCTGAGGACAAGAGGTAAAGAGGTATTTATTCAAGGTGTTGGATTCCTTCTCTTGGTCTCTGTAGTCAGATGTAGTACAAAGAAAGGTAAAATCAATAAAATCAATAAAATCAAAACCAACCCAGACGCTCTGTGGTAGGATTTCACTTTTGGTAAAGTAGTCCTCCTTTGTCATTTATTAAGACAAGTTTCCTTTTTTTCCCCTGTCTTATATTTATTTTCTTTTTTTTTTTTTTTATTTTTTTATTTTTTTTTTTAGTTTTAATATTTGCCCCCCTAACTCTACAGCTTGTTTTAGTGTAATTTAGAGGAAAGATGTAACAGCAGCCAAGAAAGGAAGCTGAGTCTCTTACCAGCTTACACATGGTTAGCTGAGTCTGAGAATCTTAGTTTGCCTTTAGAGGGAACTTTGAAGCCATTAACATCCTGGCAAATTGGATAAGTGTTATGTTACAGTGGCTTGTATCCTCAGATAGGGCCCTTATCTGCTTTGAACTTCACAAACAACCTCAGAAAAATCAAAATGCCCTTAGGAGGCAAGAGCTCACTTTCCACAGTCAGGTTCAGACTTCCAGAGCATTAAAAAAAAAAACCAACAACATCTTTTTATTTTTTTCCAAGCCTGAAAGCAGGCCTAACACAACTGTAGCAAAATAAAAACTCCATCCTTCCTATTTAAGTTCCTTTGAGGAGGAAGCTCTTGTGATCATGGATGTATTCCTGATACAGAAAAGAATGGCTGGGTAAATGTGTATTGCTCACTGGAGCAGCATTTTTATAGTCAGACCCTGCAGTATCATTTTATTTGGGCTGAGACAGCTGAAACCTTTTGAAATTGTTTGGACTGCACGTGCCAGGAACATAAATCAGAAAGTTTTTCTTTCATGCAGTTGCAGGTTTTTGGTCGTTGGTTTTTTTCTTCTCCTGGAGTAATAATTACAAACATAGTTAATCGAGCTGAGACTGTGTCAGGAGATAGATGTAATTAATTCTGGCAATGAGGCCTTGCCAGCCATTTATAAACACAGTGAGAAGGGATTTGTCTTTGCTCTCATCCTCCCAGGGACACTGCTGAGACTGCAAACCAGCCCACCACAGGCCTGTCCCTGCTGCACTCTTTGCAGCTTCGAGGGCACAAAAGCCCCCCAAACTCTGGCAAACCACCACATAAATATTCTACTATTCCTTCCATCCCAGTAAAATGCTACTTCTTAGTCTAACTCTGACATGTTTGTGGTTCTTCCCCATCCCAGTGTGATTTCCCACTGGGGCACAGGGCTCTTCAAAGCTTGTTGCATGTCCCTTGGAACGGGGTAGAGAGTCTCTGCACTCCTTTGTCTTCTTGAAACCATGTGATATATTTTATTTATCTTGGTACAAAATGACTTCTGAATCTCTTAGAGGCATCATTGATGTAAAGGATCCCACAAAAGTTCATAAGAGCTCCCTGCAAAATTCATCTGGGAGGTTCTGTCCTTGGATAAAATCATGACTGTGATGAATTCAGGCAGAATTTTGCCACCGAATTCCCAAGGGGAAAAAAAATTACTGTATTCCTATTGTTTAGCATTGGCTTTATCTGAAGACAACGTGTGTCAAAGTGAGTCTGGGTGGATTTTCACTGGCTGCATTTCCAGTAATTGTTTGGTTTTGCTGGGAGGTGCGGTGGCTGATCCTGGGTGCGGCCTGCACCAGGCCGTGGGCGCCATGTCGCTCCGACCCCCGCGCACCCTTTCACCTCTGCTGCAGTGCAGACGTGTCACACGCCCACACCATCCAGATCCCCTTGAAAGTTCAGAAGTTCTATTTTTATGAGCTGTGAAAGTTCCAGTAAGTGAGAAATGTATCCGCTCTGAGATAACACAAATATAGCACACCAGTGAGTGGGTCACAGGATTTTTACAATACTGGAGAAATGTCATGGCAAAACCCTTTTCCGGTGCTTTCTGAACTCTCAAATAACTTTGCCCTCAGATAAATTGTGACTGATCCTGCAAACACTAAGTGATTCCCCACCGCAGCCATGGAGTGCATGCCCAGTGCCAGCCCAAGGAGTCTGCTGAGCGCAGGAGAACAATCCCTAGGATTAAAAGTCACCCTTCAGCCTGAGTGCTTTGCTGGAGAATGGCCAGAGCAACCACTGTGTTAGAAAATTATGCTCTCAAGCTTAATAGTAAGAATTCAAAGGGACAGACCTATAATTCCTACAGCTAAACCCAGTTCTGATCCCCAAACCAGTCTGAAGTCTATAGCTATCTTGTGTCCTTTAAAATCAAATTTCTTTAGAAACAACCAGACAGAGTAACTGCCTAGGGTAAAACCAGCCACCATATTAATCCTGTGTTCATGGATTAATATTTGATTCACATCAATCACTGATGCTGAAGAGTCTATTTAATAGAGTGGGCAGGGATTTAATAAATTGACTGGAGGGCTCCTGCTTCTTCCCTTTAGAATCAGGTGAACACTGAACAGCTCAGATCTGAGAAGGACTCCTTGGGCCAGCAGCAGCATCACACATCTCTACACTGGCTCAGATGGGGAGAGGTCTTTTGAAGAGAAATTCCAAACCTGTGCTTTGTTTTGGTTCAAGGAAGTATGCTTATGTGTTAAGGTGAATGAGGTCACTTTGGATGAAACCGAATGGATAGAAGGGGTCCAGGAGCATTTTTGCAGCATCTCAGTCTCACACAAGTGGCTGGAAACCAGTTCACAAGACCACACTGGGTATTTTCTGGAATAATGGAAATTGAAAACTACAGAAATATGTAGAGTGGAGATGTTGGACCCTGAGCATCACCTGTTCAGATGCACTTCCACTGGTCCTCAAGATGCAGAGATGGAAGCATGGCACAGGCATCAGAATCCTATCAGTGGGAATTATTTTGACATATCATCCCTTTCACAGGAGTTCTTGTATTGCAGCACTTAGGAATGGTATTAACTACCTGAGATCTCATGGCTTGCCTCACTCTTAGAGGTCCCATTGCAGCTTGACATATTTTTCTCAAACTCACTTCAGTTCTTTCAGGTCACCTCAGAATCTTCTGCTGTTCTTGTCCCATCTTGTCCCACCACTAATTTTCAATCAAAATATTTTGCTTAAAAATTACTTCAGGGCCTTTTCTGTTTTCTAAAGTAAATCCTCTTACCTGAAATTTTTACTATGATGTGAAAAAATAATTTCCTCTTTTGTATATTTTCTTGCATGGAGTACTTAATACTATGAAAATTGAGAGTAGCTGGCCCTGTTCCTTTGGTCAAAACAATATTGCAAGGGTTGCTTTATAAATAATATAAACATATTTACAAAATAACAAACAGGGATTGTTGGCCCTTAGTTACACAGAATTGATTTAGGAATGGAATGTAAATGCTCAGTGTGGATCCTTCTGGAGCTGGTGCTTGTGCCTGTCAATCTCTGGGCGCATCTGGCATCACCATCTTCCTCTCCACTGCAGTTGGCCTTTACCTCCTTCCTGCAGAATCTTTTCACCAAACAGCAAAATAAAATATGCTGGGACCCACTAAGAACTGGAGACAAAATAAGACAATTAAGACAATCTCCGCTCAAGTATTTAGAGTTTTCAGGCTTGATTTTTTCTAGAAAGGATGGGCAGCTACATCTGGGAGTTTCATAAGTGCATTATTGCCTCAGATAAAACCAAAGCTCTTTGGTTCCAGCCACAAAAATCAATCTGGGGCTGGTCTTCATGAATGCTAGGGCTACATTCATTCAAAATGTAGCTTTGATTAGGAAAAAACCCTCAGCTATGTCTGCTGTTTGTGTTGACCCCATCTGGTGGTCCCCACGTCACGGTTCACCCTCTCCCAAAGTCCTCTGGAGCTGGAGGAGGCTTTGACGAGCCACTGGTCCTTCAGCAGTCCCTTGAGCCCACGTGTTCCTGCATCCACTCGCTCATTCCACATCTGCCTGTGAAGAGGAGGGATGGAACGATGACACAACTCTACTCCCAGTTGCTGTCCTTGGCCTGTCCCTGCTGAGGCAAGCAGCAAACCAACCCATCTCCAAGGGCTGTGAGGGGAAATTGGCTGCACGGCTCCACGCAAACAGTTAAACTGAGGGCTGCAAGTACAGCTTGTGGCAATTTATAATTGCCAGTTCTACATGGCACTAAATGCTAATGTAAAAAGTACTGAGGACTCCTTTCTAATACGTTTCAATGTGAAATTGGAAACATATTTCTGTGTAACAAGTCACTAGGCACAACTTCTTGGGGAATAATGGTCAGTGTTTTATGGGATTGCTTATTAAAGCTGTTTCTAAATGGGAAGGACCCCAGGGAAGCTGGCATGAACAGTAAACATTCAGAGGAATAATTTGTGGTGACAAGTGATTCCTTCAGTATTTATTTAACATTTAAAATTTGTCTGAATGGAGAAGGAGGCCAAGGGCTGTGATTTGCTCCTGACTGTCTGTCTCTTGTTCACCACGGGTTTCTCCAGGTTAAGGAAGCCCCTGGGAGGGGAGATAGCCCAGCTGATTCCTGGAAGCCATAAAGCTGAGGCGATTTGCTCATTGTCCTGTGTGGTTGGCTGTGCTTACACGGACCTCGTAACACATGCCACACTTTGGTCTGTTTCCCTTCCCCTAGTGAAAAATAAGAGCACAGTTTGTTTCTTAAGTGCTCCATGAATGGTATTTTCCAAAGTGCAACAGAACCAAAAGGACCCAGGATACCGTGCTGAACTCAGAGCCTGTTTCTGTAGGGGAAAAAAAATTAAAAAGAGGAGAGAAAGGCCATGATTCAGCCTATCTGTCATCCCCTTGGCCACAGCCATGCTCACCCTAAAGTGCTGGACTGTACACTTACAGTGCAGGGATCTTTTTAGGCCAGGATAAAGAGACTGATGCAAAATAAGCTGATAAAGGTAAAAACTAGTTTATCCCGGATTTTTGTCTTGATCCCACCAATTTTTCAACTAATTTTCAATTAATTCCAACAGGAGGCACTTCAGCCTTTCTCCTCTCTGAAATCTGTACAGAAAAGCCCCATCTCCTCCTGGGCCAACTTTGTGTCTACCACCTCAGATCTGTTCAGAAAGTGAAGATTTTAATGCAGAACGTATCAAATATATAATATTTCTTTCACCAGTGCTGAACAGGATTTGATGGAAAGAGAATATACATGCCAAATACTATTTCTTCAGTGAATATACCCTCAGACTGATGGAGGGTGACAATCTTCGCAGAAACCCTTTGTTTTGAATGGCAGCATTTTAATCACATTAAAATAAATAAAGAACAGATGTAGAATGGAAAGCAAATACAAAAAGGTTTCTGAAAGGCCAAATGAGGTTCATTTTGAATTTGTAATTAATAGCTGGAGAAGAGATTTATCAGTGTTTCCCCAGATATATTTTCCCTTAGGAAAATAAACTTGAATAAAATTTCATATTCTAAAGCACTGACAGATGTAGGGGTTTAAGTAGGATTTTTTTTTTTCACATGACCATTGTTTCCAAAAGTTTTTTGGTTCCAAGTAACTTAAACAAAATTTGCTGGGTGTTGGTGTCCAAGTCTATTTGGCATGCTATCCATCCCTCTTCCAGATTATTTGTGTGTTTGAACACCATTCAGTCTCTGTAAACTTAATTAGTGTTTAGTGTTTGTAAGAATCTGGGTTTGGGGGTGGGTTAAGAGTGAGGGTGTCATGATAATTCTTTTGCAATTAATGGTTTCTTCCTTCATAACTAGAAGGACAGCTATGTTTACATTTTATTTATGTCCAAATTTTTACGATTTCTGAACTTAACTTTGAAGACACTCATGTTGGGTTCTGAGCACATCACTGAATGCTTTCCCTTGTTAAAAATAAGCAACAGCCCAGACGTAAAGATGGCTTTTCCTCTAGTAATATCTTGCCCTTACTCAATTTGTTAATCAATTATTGTCGGCTTCTGAAGGAGCAAAACCCCAAGCTGTGGTCTGAAGGTGTGTTCAAATAATCATTTGCCCTCTTAGAGGGGGCCAGCACATCTGCTCCATATGCGCCTAGGGCACTCAGAGGGGATAATTTTTATCAAACAAACAAACAGAATTTTGCTGGAGGATGCCAAAATATGGCTGGTGTTGCACAGACGGGCTGGCACGAGACATCCTCTGAGCACTGCCCAATTTGTAGAGGTGTAACACACTCTGACCTCCCAAAGTGACTGTGAATGATGGTGATATTTCCACTCACAACTCAATCTTTTCCTTGTCTTGAAATGAAAGGTACTAAGCTCATGTTTAAATTGCACATCATGGAAGTTGGAGCTTATTTAAGATTCACATGGGAATAGGGAGACAACGAAAATGATGGAGAGAGAGGATTTGCAAGGGTCTGAAGTGTCAGGACAGAGAGAATGGCTTCCCACTGCCAGAGGGAAGGGATGGATGGGATATTGGGAAGGAATTATTCCCTGGAAGGGTGGGGAGGCCCTGGCACAGGGTGCCCAGAGGAGCTGTGGCTGCCCCTGCATCCCTGGCAGTGTCCAAGGCCAGGCTGGACACTGGGGCTTGGGAGCAACCTGGGACAGTGGAAGATGTCCCTGCCCATGGCAGGGGTGGCACTGGGGGAGTTTTAGGGTCCCTTCCAGCCCAACCCATTTCATGATCCTTTAAAATCTCAAAGACAACACTATCCTTGATTTTCATGAGACAAAATCCCTTTCATAGATATCCTGGCCTTGTCCACAGAGAAAAACTGTCAATATGTACCTATAGATGTACCTAGATTGCATAAATTACCTCTGTGTGTGCAGAGAAATTAATGAATCTTTATTATTAGAGGATATTTATAATTTTTGTGTCTGTAACACCAAAGAAATGGTCATTAATAATACCAGCCCTTGGACAGAAGGAAAAAATGGACTAATTTAAAAATTCAGAGACAAATATATTCTGCTTCAATATCTGCTTCACTTTAGGCTTGCTGTATTGTGGGCACAGTAGGATGTCTCTAGGAGGTACCTACTCCTCTAGGAGGAGGTAGACAGACAAAGAGAAAGACAACACTTTGTCTCTCAAATCTGGCACTTTTCAGGGAGCTAAAAGTCCAGATCCTGTATATAACGTTGCAAGACACACAGGTATCCAGTATAACTGTACACTTTGTCATATGTTTTTGCTTCCCCTCAGCCCAGGGTCTGTGGCAGTTCTCCAACATCCTCTTCATGTGTTATTGTACTGCTGCCATCCCTCGTAGCAGAGTCCGAGGTTCTTTCTCCTTTGAAATGATTTCCCATGCCATTCCCAGACCTTGGTCCTCTTCCAAGTCCTCCCTAATCAATCTAGCATTGTAGGATGTCAGCTCTCATTTTCTTTCCTATGAGCTTATGTGACTATACATTTTATATTTGTGGCATAACAGTCTTCTTTCTGTTCCCGACTTTTGTTCATCAGTTGTTTTCTTCCCCGAGAGATTTTATTCTCTTACTCTTTGGCCTCTCCCTGAATCATCACCACCTCCTTCTTCCTCTGTGAAGCATAGCTGTGAGACTATTTTCAAGCAAAGGCAAATCAGCAAAATGTTTATTTCCTGATGTTATTGCGCTTATTGGAGGTCCTGCACTCTGTCTTGGGAAAAGGTACGTAAAGAAAGGAGCAGTCTGTGCTTCTCCTTAAGGGCTGCACTGAGGGGGAAAAAAAGACATAAATTGAGAATACAGAACTTGTCAGACTTCCTCTGGGAAAAGGTTGACATGACTGTGGGGCCAGACTGTGTTCTAAATGAGCAAGTTCCATGGAAGCTCAAGAAAAAGGCTTTATTTTACCTTTACTCATGTTTTTCCCTCTTTGTTTTCTTCTGCCTGTTCTTATGCAATGCTGGGTTGAGGCTTTGTCACTTTGAGGGCAACGGAGAGACAAAGTCACCCCACGCCACTGTGGGGCCGGTGGTGCCCTATGTGACTTCCTGTGCCCTATCCAAGTCCCCAAGGGTCAGAAGAGGATCAGGGCAAGGAGCTGCTGCCTTTTCTCTGGGGCTCTTACCACAGAGAGCACCTGCCCTGTGGAGCACCAAGAGGCAGAACGGGCAGTGCTGGGAGGACTGAGGGTGAAGGAAAAGGGGAAAAGGGACACCAGGACTGAGAAGGGGGTCATTTTTCTCCCTTTCTGTGCTGTTTCTGCAGAGATCACACACTGTAATGCACAGAGAGGTGGTGTCTTTCTGCTAGGCATCTCTGGATAAAGCTGAGTGATGGAGTTGATTGTCACCATTTCAGGAGATTCGCTTTCCATGTTGATGCTGTAGGGCTGAGGGAGGCCATTAGGTCAGATGGGTTAATTTTATGGTAGGGAATCATGAGCCAGCAAGAGCTGGGTACAGGATGTTCTGGCTGTGATCCTTTTCTTCTTCTTTCTTGGCCAAGTAGGACTGGCAAAAACATGTATTTTTATTATTTTGTTTGTGTAACACCCCCTCTCCTTTAGTGTGTGTAAATAGCCGCTCTCAGGATGATGTCTCAGATGCAAAACTTGATTTTTCCAAGGGAAAAAAAGGCTAATTTGTCAGGATTCAAACAGCATAATGGATTAATGCCCTGCTTTTCTGGAACAGATTTTATTAACAAACGTTTTCAGTTATCACAGGAAAGAAATTGCACCATCAGCATCTATGGAATAATACATTCATCCCTGGGCATATGCTTTTTTTAAACTATTGCATTCTTTTTGATTCTGAGCCAATGTATACTTGCAGGGAATTAAGGGGAGGAAATGAGTACAAAGCAGGATGACTGGTCAATAAACACCGTGGTGATAAGGTTTCACGTTTTTCTTCCTTGCTTGGCACGCTGCATCATTGAACCCCGTATGATAAATTGTACCAGGGAGGACACAGTTTTCATTGTAGTGACAGGAGGACAAGCATTCTAAGCAAAACTGACATTTTGGCAGAGGGAGAGGTGAAGGGAGACGTATGCCAATACGTGACACTGTTTTGAATTAGGCAGGAGTTTCCTGCTGTCATCCAAAAATAATAGCCATGCGTTTTGTCCAAGAGAAAGGTAAGTCTCAAGAAACAATGCAAGGCCCTTTTTTTACCCCAGTTCAGATGACATACATCTTTCATGAGTAAATGTTGTAGCGAAATAGTGAAAGCCATGGCAACAGTCAGCACTGGAACCCTGTTGCTGGCGTTGCTAGAGGAGGCTCCCAGGGTGAGTCACTGCCTCCTGCACACGGAGCAAAGAGCACCGTTCATGCGTGGAGATGTGGTCTGCGTGGGACACACCCTGCCCGGGAGCCTCAGCGTCACCCTGGGGCCTTTCTGTGCTGGGCACACCCAGGACAGCATCAGTGGGTTGGTGACATCCATGCAGCACCAGGTGACCACATTTCTGCCCTCTGCCTGCAGCTCATACAGCTCCTCTCTTTGGGCCAAAAGCATCCTGATGGGCTGCCACAACAAAAAGGAAATGTCCCTTTACTTATTTTGTTCTGATTTTCCAGTCAAAATAATTTTGTTTGGATTGTTTTGTTTGGATTTTATTTCTTTGTTAGTTTTGTTTTTGTTTTGGCTTTGTTTGGTTGAGTTGTATTGTTTTGCAGATTTTTTGGTAATCTGTTCTTCTTCTTCTAGACAATTCCCCTTGTTTGTCCCAACTGCTGGCAGGAGTTTTACCTTTATTTTCCTAAAGCAGTCTACCTTTATTTTCATCCTGAATTCTAAGACCAGCAAGAAGACAGTGAGGACAGCAGAAGCAGCTCCATGATCTCTGTTTTTTTTCCCCCCAACTTACATGATTCTATGCTTCTCTTTCCACGTATGTCCATTAATATCACATATACATACATTTATACACAAAAATGCACTGGGTGTGTCCTTCCTCCCTGCTGTTCACTCTTTCACAGATGACTTTACTCCCTAACACCACCTCTTCCTGCAGACTTGTGAGTGGATGTGTCTGCTTGGAATGGAGCACTAAGACCAGACTGTTTTACACCTGCTTTGAGTGAAACCTGGTCCCAACACCTTTTCACAGGATATTTGCACCTCATATGGTGTTTTAAGAGTGGCAAAGGAACACTACTACGCCCCATTTGGTTTTCTAGAATCTGGGATTGCAGATTAACCAAAGACATGATCTCAGAATAAGGGGATAAAGTATATACGAGGCAAATGGGGAAAAAAATCAAACCCAAACCTACCCCTTTCCTTGTACATCCAATTTGTGCTACTGTAATTTTTGTTTAAAAAATCAGCCCATTCTTGGTAAATACATGAACATATGCATCACTGTCTGGAAATCCATCTGAAAGCATTAAATGGTCTCTTCAAATTAATCTATTCCCTGGTTTTTTTCGTTAATGACCTCCCATCTGCTTCTTTAAGTAAAACTAACAGAAGTCTTACTTCTGTTTGCAAAAGAGGACTTTGTTCCTTGCAGACCTACCTCTCTGAGTGTGATTTCTGGGATTGTCCCCTCTTTACAAAGTGTATCTTTTAATGCAGGGAAACAGGACAGAAGTTTTGCTTGGAAAAGGATGATAAATCCTAATGTGGTACAAACTCTTGTATGAAAAATGAATTCATTAGCTAAAGGTATAATGGAAGCTATTTTTTTTATCCTTCATGCAGATTAACAGTTCTAGAACTTTGCTCCTAATAAATTTTTAGACACTTCTTTTGTCTGAGCAGGTCCTGACTATGATCTCAGGGATCTTGGTCTTTCTCATCAGGAATTTAATTTTTTTTTTGTTGGTTTGGTGTCTCATGAGGGAGTTTCATCTATTTGCCAGCTTGCAGGATCTCCTGCATTTATATAGCTCTTAGTTTATTGTGGAACTGGGACCTGTGTGTTCCCTTGTAGGGGTTCTTGATGGAGAGAACTGTGGAGAGATCTATGGCTGCTGTCCATTTGTTTTGTCATGACCACATTAAATATATTTTAATGTTCAGTATTTTTATGTCACATGGTTAAATAACTTTCTAAAAAAGTTATCTTTAAAAATAGAGGAAATATCAAAGTTGTGTAATGCAAAGGATTCAAGCACGTATTTCTTACTTGTTTTATAATCCATGTGTAATATTGTGTTAATACTTGCTGTAGTGTGAAGATCTCTGGTTCAGCAGATTTTGACCACAAGACCTTGAATTTCAATTAGGATGTTATGCCTCCACAAGCATCAGGCCTGAGGCATTCAGAATATTAATATCTGCTTCCCAAATATCCTATTGAAAACCTCCTGCCACATTCATCCCAATAAAAATGAGAAATGCAATAAGAAAATAAAAAAAGTACACTCTGGTTTTGTGTGTAATTGATTCCTCTTCACGATGTGACCATTATTTAAGAACTGTATCTGCAGGCTTGACATTATTAATACAAATAGTCGCTTTTTAATAAAATCTTTCAGTTGACCCAAGTCTTACCCTTGTGGCTCATTTATAATCCTGATTGTGAGGAGTCAGGCTGGATGCTCAGCTCTGTCTTTTGCATCCTGCACACTGGGAGTCTCACAGGCACTTTAGCTGTAGGAGTGATGGAGCTTTAATAACATTTTTATTTGTATTCAGGATGACATGACTGGCAGGGGCAGATGTGTGTATTATCAATTAAATGAAATATAACTCCCATGTGCCTTTGGTGGGCTGTTTGTTTGCAAACAAAACCTCTTAGAAACAACGGTCTTTGTCCCCTTTCTTGTTCACATTCTTCTTTGCTGGACCAGTAAGTGTTAACATGTGTGATGGAGGAAGGAGATGTTTGAAGTAACACAACATATCCATGCACTGGGCACATGTCCCCAAAAGTAAATGCAGCTTTAAATATAAGCAAGCTTCCTCTGTCATGAGCACTCAGGGAAATGTGAACAATCTTGAATTCCATCACTTTTTGTGCTTGCAGGACATTTTTAGAGAACATATTTTATGTGGAACCATCAGCAGTTTATTTTTATCTCATTATCAGACCAGAGATGTTTGTACCCTTGGGTCCCTAGGCTTCCATGTCACAGCACGGACTGAAAAGAACAGGGCTTATGCCTTTATTAATATTCAGCTCTTTATTAAAGTGATCAGCTCTTTATTAAGTCATCAGCAGGATTTCGGAGTCCGATCAAAGTCCTTTCCGCTGCTGGGGTGATCCAAAGAAGCAGGTGCTGCTGCAGGACTTCACTCAGCGGCCCGCAGTAGGTGCTGAGTCCTTGTCTCCACAGGAACAGCTGGAAGCTCCCTCTGATCAGCTATCAGGAGGCAGGGCAGTTGAGCAGTCTGCTGCAGCAGTGGGTAGAGGCAGCTCCTTGCCCTCAGGGAAGAACTTCGAGAGTTCCCCCTTGTCTGAATTTGTTAGGTTTATTGGCCAGTTCCCATTCTTTCTAAGCTCCTCACAGGTCATGGCGAAGGTTCAAAACTGGGCCAGGGTGTGCATCTACCCCCTGCTCAGCTAGGGCACTATCCAATTCTCCTCTGACCAACCTAGTTCTCTGTTCTGGGGTGCAGTTTCCCCCGAAAAACTCTCCCAGGATTCCCCAGGGTAGCTCTATCTGCATGTACAAAATGCATATGCATTGAGGCCTCCACCTCTGAGGGTACTTTAAGAGGGCCATCAAGGCAAGAGCCACTCTCTTTCACATTTTAATGAGGCAGGGAAGAGTTGCCAGGCAACTTGCCTCCAGGGTGGCTTCCCTGGACTGGCTTGGGGTGTGGGGGGGTTACCTCTAGCCTGGAGGGGTCAGTTGCTGTTGGGGGACAGTAGTTCCCCAGATATGGAGGGGTTTTTTCTGCCTTGCAGAAAAACCCCAATTTTTCTAAAAAGCCGGGAGACTGTAGAAATAGAGTTGGGTATATTTTGAGCTCTGAGCCCTGAGCTCTTTTAATATGCTAATGGGTGCTCTGTGCTTTCCCTGAGGGGATGGGGGGAACTGTCTCCCTGTGGAGCTAGGACCTATATCCCAGCCCCTCCTGACCAGGGAGTTTGTTCATAACAGGACCACCCTGAAATATCCTGGAGTGGGAACCTGACACTGTAGGAGTTCTTAGAGTGAAGAAGGAGACACTGGTTGCAGTATATGTATATGAATAAATATATAAATCAAGTAAAACAGCATAGCAGGGAAAAATTGAAATTACAATTTTGGCATTGCTTAAAATTGGTATATCAAAAGAAGATGAAGCTCAAGATTTATTTAATTTACCTTAAAGATTTGCTTCAAGGACCACAATTGTGTGTTTACTATGGAGATTTGTGTTTTAGGTTTTTTTGTGAGGAGGAGAAGGTGTGGCTGCTCCTAAACAGCAACTCCTAATGCCTTGGCCTTGCTTAAAGCAAACCACTTGGTGCTGAAGGACAATGAGCAAGAACTTAAAAATGAACAGCCTTGGTGACTGTGTAAAAGCACCTTCCTGTTGGCTGGTGCATTTGTAGAAGGTGAAGAGGTTTTTTTAAATCTCTTTCTATAACTTTTAGTTTTCCTTTTTTTTTTTTTTAGTATAGAAATTATTTAGGGTATGGCAGATGTTTATTTCAACACTGTTCTTTCTGAGGTCTGTAAACTCTCACTGACATCTCTACAAATCTAGGTTGTATTAGAAGTAAAAAATAATTTTATTTAAAAGGTCCATCAACTAATTTGTGGAAGTCATAATAAAAAAAAAAAGCACAGAATAATTAACTACTCAGTTGGGCACACTGTTATTTGCCATTTGGAGGGCTTTGCACATTAGAAGCTGCAGACTGTGGAAGAAATCTTGAAAAATGTTTTGAAATTTCAATTTTCACACAATTTTGAAAACTGGCAGTGACCTTGAGGTCTATCCACCTTCTCCTGGATTTGTAGCCCTGACTTTAGTGATGTGTCGCATTTGGATATATCAACATTCACACAAGGTACAGTTCATGTTTTGAGCAGTAGAATTTTGACCACAGCAGAAATTGATGTAACTCTCATTTTCTGTGTCGTCCAAGAGTTTGGCCTACTGCTTTCCCAAATCTTTTGAAAGATAAAAATGAGGTAGTTTTTTTTTTTTGCTGATGTATCTTAGTTACAAAAATCAAGGATTCAGCCAGGGCACAGCATGGTTTAAATGGAGTGGGCACTGGATTTTGTACCAAAAAGTTGAAAATAGAGACAATGAGAGCTGAAAGAGGGGGATGATATGACTTAGTGATTCTTTTCCTCTAGGCAACCACAGTCCCTTGACCAGAGCTAAACCAGCTAACTGGAATCCTCTCTTTGAATCACTGATCAGCTCCCAGATAGTCTAATGAACTGCTAAAGCATTCCAGGCTGGAAACCAGTTGTTATTAAAATCTTGCTGTTCCTTAACCAGGAAAAGAAAGAAGGAACATTTAAAACCATTAACCTTAGCAATTCATAGCCTAAAAAGAATTACTGCTCACAACCAGAAATATTTTAACTACCATTTGACCCAAAAACCAGCAGAAATACTATGTGTTTGCTGTACTTATCTTCAGAGTCGGCCTATTTGTAATTGATTTATTGTTTTAAATTTTGTAACTTCATACTGGAAAAAAAACATAACCCAAACTCTTACTGACTCATATTATGATATTTATTTTATTAATACTTAAATATTCCTTTTCTGTTTCAATTGTATTATAACAATATGGCAACAATACAAAGGAAAATGAAATTACCGGTTATGCTGTAAATAAAATTAAGTAAAATCAAATCAAATCAAATCAAAATACCCACTGTTTAGATGTGCACCCTCTTCTAATTTTGGGGGGCTTGATGGCACAAAAATACAGTTGAGAAAGCAAAAAAAAAAACAAAACCAAAGCAACACTACAATGGAACATGAGCTAAGGAAAGTGTTTGAACATTTGTAGGAGAAAATGATTTCTGGGAGTTATAGTCTATGTAGCAGTGATGGCGAAGAATGGGAATACATGGGAGGAATAGAATACAGTCTGGAACCTGAGATGATTGCACAGAGAGATTGTTCAGCTGGGGTATGCACTGGTGGGCACAGATGTCTCTTGGAAACAAGAATATATGTTGGAGATAAGAGAATATATGTAGGAAAAGGTTATTATTCTGTCATTTCCCTCTTCAAAGTGGTACTTGCATCTGTGAATCTCTAATTAGAGCTGAGGGAAAGTGCATCATTTGTATGTGGATGCTGGGTTTCTCTTGCTGTCTGTCAGAGGAACCTCTATCTCATCATAATCCCAATTAATTAATTAAAGATGAAGAGGCCTGTGATGCAACTCCCTCTTCACTCTGGCTTGAGTGACAGTGCTGAATCCAGTGCCAGCATCATTTTACAGCAATCTTTGTAGTTGTTTATTTGTCTGATGGATAGCTAGTAATATTTTTCTGTTCCTCAGAAGAAATTCTGATTTCTTTGGAGGATGAGAAGATCTGTGCTTATTGATTATTGACTCAATTCCAGTGTTTCCTCAAAATAAAGGTTTCTGTCAGGCAGAAATCAGAATGAACTCATCCCAGATTGGGGTTCAGGCAGGAATCTGCCCCAGCAGAGGCTGAAGAAGGAGTTTTGTCTGAACCAAATCAATCCATGCATAGAAAAGAGCGGAATGGATGTGAATACTGAGCTTTCCAGAATTTATTTAAAGCCTTAATTTGGGTTAAGGAGTAACACGATGTTTGGCACCCCGGTTGCAGCCAGCTGCTGATGGCCACAGGAATGGCAGTGTGAGGAATATGAGGAATTCATGACCTCAGACACATGAACAATGAGCCCACACTGACACATGAACCCACACATGAACGTGCTGTGGTGTACTCAGAGAAAGAAATCGTGGTTATATTTGCAGGGGTTATTCCCTTTCAGACTTTAATTTTTGCATTCCTTGCTTCCTCTTCTCCAAGCGAGAGGTGAAGCAGAGAGGTGTACTTTCCCCAAATCTGTGCAGGAGCTCCAGGATGAGGATTACAACAGAAAATTCAATATTTTTGGCCTAAATAAATAAATTTGCCAGAAGAGAAAGATATCAGGGCTCTTTTATTTAAAAATATTTTTTTCCAATTCCTTTTTTTTTTTTTCAATTAAAAAAAAATTGCCTAGCCTGTTTGTAGCTATAGTGGAGAATTGCCTGCATTTCTATATTGGAGTGGCTCTATTACAAGCCAAACATGATTATTATTGTGAAATTTCTCTCTCTCTCTCTCTCTCTCTCTCTCTCTCTCTCTTTCTCTTCCTCTCTCTGTAATGTATAAAGTTTCCTTTATGGCCATCCCTGGAAGTGCCCAAGGCCAGGCTGGATGGGGCTTGGAGCACCTTGGGATAGTGGAAGGTGTCCCTGCCCATGGCAGGGGTGGAATGGATGAGCTTTATGATTCCTTCCAACCCAAGCCATTTCATGATTTTGGTCAATTGAAGATATTAAATGTTTCCAGCAGTCACTGGCAGGGGATGTCAGGGCCAAGCTACAAAGTGTGCCACAGATACCCAGACTATGGATCAAATGCCTGCTTCATGTGCTGATTACTCATGCCAACACCCTTATCCTACATCAAGTGCAGCTCCAAGAAGGAGGCAGACAAATGGAAAAGAATGGTGACCACAACCTCAATAACTACGTGGCTGCAAATTAACAGTGCCTGTGTCTCTGCCAGTTCTCCTTTGGTCTGCCCAGTGCCCACTTGAACCCCGCTCAGCTGAAAAGCAGCAGAGTTGGCTGCTAAGAGTCCCCAGGCTTCCAAGCACCTCTGACTACCCTCCAGGTTTATTACTGATTTTCCTGTGTGTTCCAGCTTCACGCTGTCTGCCCTGATTTATTCCATATGTCCTAAATTGAAATGTGTTATGGTATGGAGGAAGTCAGTAATCCCTCTCAAGTTTCTGTTGGATACTGCTTGAATCTATCTTCTGTCTGCTTTTTATGCTACCCCCTGGAAAAGCCTGAAATGGTCTGAAATACCAGCTGCTTCTTTCTTTTCCAATCTTGCTTTATCTCCTGATGGTTGACTTTTCAGTATTAAATGCTGTGAACCCACAGCTGGGCTCATAAAGAAAATGCTGAAGCCACAAGAGACATTAAATTTTGTCACCTCAAGCTGTGCTGGCTGTGGTGCAATCACCTGCCTGTGATCTCAGGCGTTCAGGTACCTCCTGCCCTGCCTGTGCCACCCCAGGTTCACTCCAGGGACAGCAGTGGCACATGGACTGTGGCATATCTACAGTCTGCAAGGAATTTAGGCATCTCTCCTGTTTCTGGCAAGCAGGACTCCTTCATTATGGTGCAGAAGAGTAATCCTTGCTGCACTCCCTTGTTTAAAAAACCCCAAAAATCTCTCCCTCCTTTACTGCAAAGCTTAGCCTACTGAGCTGTTTGTAAAACTAGATTTGAACCCCAAACTTCTTGATGTTTAAGTTGTTGTATGCCCTGTTAAATAGGCACAGAGGGATGTACTTTTGTACCCTGAATATGACCTACAGGGAACATGAATGTTTCCTTAGCTTTGAATTTCTTGAAGTGGTTTGTAAAGAACCTTTTTTTCTTTTTCTTTTTCTTTTTCTTTTTCTTTTTCTTTTTCTTTTTCTTTTTCTTTTTCTTTTTCTTTTTCTTTTTCTTTTTCTTTTTCTTTTTCTTTTTCTTTTTCTTTTTCTTTTTCTTTTTCTTTTTCTTTTTCTTTTTCTTTTTCTTTTTCTTTTTCTTTTTCTTTTTCTTTTTCTTTTTCTTTTTCTTTTTCTTTTTTCTTTTTTCTTTTTCTCTCTTTCTTTTCCCAGAGAGAAGTTGTATAGGTTTTGCATAAAAAAAGTTAAAATCCTTGTAAGACTGCTTTGCTGTATCTGCATCCTCATTTATTCAGAATGTGTGTCCAGACTGACAGCTGGCAAAGGCAAAATGCAAGAGGCAGCAGTGCTTTCATAGGGACTGTGAGTGTGAAATTAATCAAGAGCCTCAAAAAGACCAAATGCTCTCTTTTCTGGCCGTCAAAGCCCAAACTCTGACTTTTCACTTTCCAGTAGAAGCGCTGCACTGCACTGTTTTGGGGCAGAACAAGGAATATTGGATGTTGCTTGTCCTTGTTGTTTAAAACACAACCAAGGTTGCTCCAGGTGCCTCAGTAGTGGCAGCAGGAAGGGATGGATTTAGAATAGAGTACTGCAGAGACCTACTGCAGTGTACTTGTCCAAACTGTCCAGTAATAAAAAAGAAACAAGTTATTTAAACATTAAATGAGGGTGATAAAATACTTGCTGATCACCTCACTGAAGCCTACACTGAATTAGGATTTCCTGCAATATGTTTCTGAATTTACCTATACAGGTAGTTAATATGGATAGGGATACTATTTAGAAGTACCCAAAATTTCATTTTCTTCTGAGTTATTTTGTCTCTTCCATGTATTTATAAATTTTCTTCCCTTTTTGATGAAGAATTTTAGACTTCATATGTTGAAACATATTATCATCACTCCTTTTAACTTTTTCTCCTGAAATACCAATAACAAAAAATGAGAGCCGAAGTGTGGGGTTGGTGGGAAAGGGGTTTCAGTCTGGCATTGAATTTCAGGTGGTCACAACACTGCCCTTACTGGTCCATGTGACATCTATTTTAAATGCAATGCACATGCAGGAGCAGTGAATGAAATACTGTGTTAAATGGACTCATGAAAAGCAAATGACTTTAGGGGAAGGCAAGAAACCCCCTGGTAACTCACCATGCATCACAAGAAATAAATCCAGATAAATCTTCCTGCTGTGATTGCTATGGATTTTGTGTATATCTCTTTTCAGTTATTATTTCAATAAGTAATGAATGACCAGCATATAAAAATTTAGCCCAAACAAATGAAAAATGTGAACCACAGACTGATGCATATTAGTGAGTGTTGGAATTTGCTTAGGGACTCAGAGCACATTTATCAGCCCTGATAATTTACTGATCCTAAAATCCAGTTTGAAAACAGAAAGACCCACATGCAACTGCATCACACCTGAGCCTTTGTTGCAGGTTACTGAGGTGGATGGGGTGGATGATCTGGTACTCTGATGAAGCAAGTTCCACTCATCAAAAAGGGAAATTTTGGAAATGGAGGGGATGTTTTCCACTTCAAATTAAGAATATAATTTTTAAAATTATCTATCACCTCGTTTCTCAGTGTCTAAAGTCTCATTGTGGCTCCTTTGAGGCCAATTTTTGATCAGTTTGACTACTTTGCTATGAGCTGATAATTGCTGTATTCTTTCTTTCTTGTTATACTTTCCCATTCTCCCCATTAGTGATGAATGTTAGTAAAAAATACATTAAATATTTCCATCTATTTTATGTAATGTAGATATATTAATGAATATTAATAATTTAATCTTTTACTTTATAAATAATTAATATAAATCAAAAGAAGAAGTGTGGAGGGAAAATTTTGAATTCTCCATAAGAAACACCAAAAGGCTTTGAGAATGTTTTCCTGAAAAATGTGTATAATCTGTAGGGTTTTTTTTTTTTACATGCATTGTTGCTTTATATGCAATGATGCTTTATCCAAATGTTATGTACCATTTTGAGAAATACTGGCATGGCAGCTTGAAAATGGTATATTCACAGGAATTTTACAATTTTTTTAAAAATTTTATTTTTATCAGCTATTTTTATAAATATACATATATATCAGTGTTTGTGGTATCTGACATATCATAATGGTTCCTGGTTCTCTTTCCAAGAACACAGAGAAGCTGTATCTTAAAGAGAGAATTATGCTTGTGAATTTTTAAGTGAGAGCCGGGCTGCAGGCAGCCCTTGGAAGCTCCCAGTTTAATTTTGAAGGATCAATAAAACCTGGCATGTGCTGCAAGAAGCTTCACCTCCTCATCTTCTAAAATCAGCTTTTAGTATCTAGGCTTGGAGCTGGTGAGGAAAGGAGTGGAGGAAAGGAAATAATTAATCCACTCATCCTCCAGAATTCTTCTGTTCTTGAAAGTAGAAATGTGAATGTTGTTGTTTTTAACAATTACTGTTGCTTACAATAAGCAGTGACAGCACATCCCCTCTGCAAAGCAAGGCAAGAACAATCTGATGCATTTTCTCAGTTATACTCGTTATTAATAATAATACTAATAATACTAATAATACAATTTAATAATATAATGTTTAATGAACATTTAGTTTATTTTAATGCTGCTATGGGTATTGTCATAGAGGAAATTCCAAAGCATGCAAATGTACCCATTTCTGAGTCTATTTCTATGTGGAAATAGACTCAGAAATGGGTAAGGCAGGCCAGGAGATAAGATTTAATCTACCAAGATCATCATTGTTTTGCAAATAAATCATAAGGTTTTCAACATTTTGAGTCACACAGGAAAAATTGAGGTTGTTGCAGTCTTTTGTCCACAAACTTGTGCACAGGGAATGGCAGCTCTGAAAAGTGACAATAATTAGCTGAAGGTTGTTAAGGAGAGAGATTCCCATCCACCAGAGCAAGGCAGCCTGAGCACGGCCACTGCTGCCCAGGAGTGCTGTGGGTTTCCTTTATTTACAGTATTTGGTCGTGGTTTTTATATTCTGTTAAATGAATAAGTGGCATTTAAACTCCACTTTAACACAACAACATAACACTGTTTCTTCCAGCTTGGTTTTCAGGGTAAAAAAACCAAATCTGCTCAGATGTTCCCCAGTAAGAAGTTTTGTTTGTTTTCTGTGGGTTACATCCCTGTTTCTTGGATAGTGCTTCCCATCACTGCTGTAGAAATGTGGTAAACTGAGTCATTCACACTATTGTGATGGACAGCAGACAAACCCCCCCTAGAGCTTTGGATCAGCTTGGACAAGCACCGATAAATCTGAATTTTCTGAGGCTCCTCTGGCCACCTCTTTGATGCCCCGCTTTATTTTGAGTTTTCAGCAAGGATCTCTCAAAGTAGAGATCTCAAGGATCACTTTTTGACTCACTGGCCACAACTTGTTTTCAGTTTACAGCAGATAAATTTGGGTTTCCATCACAGGGCACTGGTGCCAGGGGTCCCTGTTTCAGTCTCTGACACAGCTACAAGACTTTTATCAGCCCTAAGGCTCCAATAAAAGGGTAGTAACAAAATGATGAAAATCTGGATCTGTCCACCTAAACCAGCTGGAAGAGCAAATTGCCCTCAGTGTACCAAGAAAATGTTGTCCTCTGCCTTCACCTAAGTAGCAAAGATATGAAGCACACAAAGAGATTACACATTATATTTAAATATTTTTCAATATTACACATTATTGTCATCCTCTAAAGGAGGTGGCAACAAGTTCTAAAACAGTTATTTTTGTCTTACTTTTTTCACATCCCTTATGCACAGTTAAGAACTTTTAACAAGTTAAATCCCTTTTTCCTCAGTTTTGTAGACTCTTTTTTTTTTTTTTTAAATCTAACTTTGTATGACTTAGGACTGAAGGCTCTTATCTTCCTGACTTAA
Organism: Cisticola juncidis; assembly: GCA_013400215.1. Classification (NCBI taxonomy): domain Eukaryota; kingdom Metazoa; phylum Chordata; class Aves; order Passeriformes; family Cisticolidae; genus Cisticola; species Cisticola juncidis. The sequence goes on along the minus strand of VXBR01003156.1, from coordinate 480,102 downwards.
GAGTCACTACTAAAGCCCATCCTAATGACCTGATTTCAGAGTCTACCTAAACTAAAAGGAGGTGAGATACTAATAATTCACTTGCCATGTTGCTCCAGAACTTGTTGGATTTTTCTGAGGAAGCAAAATTTCCAGTTGTGCATTCAACAGATTTCCACCCCACCTGATTCTAGGAAGAGATTTCTTGTGGATGTCAGAAATATAACTCATGCCACTTCTTCATTTGGAAGGCATAACACACTATGTAACTATTAATAATTACCAGCCAGATTCTTGACTGTGTTTTTATCATTGGAATGCTGGACCTGGAAATAGCAGCACAGGCATGGAGACACACACCCCAGGCTCCCAAAGAAAACATTTCCAGAAGAAAGCAGCACCCATAAAACTTGAAGTGTTAATTCATTGAGTTTAGATGATGAAGTGATTAATTAGCAGCCTTCTACTGAATAATCTGTTTTGTAGATTATCAAATCTGTTGCCAGGGTAAAAATTTTCCTGTCCCCCAGTGGAGGATTTAAAAGTCTAAACCAAATAAACCAACCAATATCTCATCTAAATGTCTTATGTTTCCTCTACTTTCCTACTTGGCTGGACTTGTTTGCTAAATCATTTAGCAGAGAGATGTGGGTATTTGAAATATATATATATATATTCCATCCAGGGTAAATAACTGGTAAATATTCCTCTCTAAAAACAAAAGAAAGCAAAAGAAATAAACTCTTACTGTTTAAAATAACTCCAGAAAATAAAATTCTTATCAAAATATTTCTGTTAGTCATGGATTAATAGCTGATTAATGACCAAAATATTTTATGTTTTCAGAAAAGAAAAGGCAACATTTTCAGTACAGCTTTCTTTTCCTTCAGTATGTTCTTCTTTTTCTTTTGTGAAAAATACTGTTATTTATTGGTGCTTAATAAGGACTCAGTGATTTATTCAGCATTGTCCTCCAAGAGAATAGGTTTTCAGATCAGTGGATAAAAGGAAAACAGAGAGGACATAAAGTCTCTGTTCCAGGAGAATGCAGTAATTTTGCAAACCAAGAATGAAATTCAGATTTTCAGGTGACCCACGAAACAGATAGAGCTGAATGATACTTCTCCTGTTCACAATCCACTGACTATCTTCTCACTGCAGAAATTCCATGATTTAATCTTATAGGTGAAGGTACTCATTGAAGGCTGAAGCTTGGAGAAGTTGGATCATGTTGGTGCTGAGTGTTTTGGTACAAAAGGAGATACAAAATGAGCTTCCCAAGTGCCACCATCCACACCTGAGGGCTTTTGGTCTCACAGCACTACAGCTAATAGTGGCATTCCTGTAAACAAGGTACATCTTGGCAAAGGTCACCTCAGACTGCCACAAAAACATGGCAATCAAAAAACCCAGAGAACCCCTATGATGCCCTCTGAGCAGTGTTCCTCACCCCAGATGTCTCCCAGGCTATTACACTCTATTTTTGACAGCTGTTGAGGAGAAGCAGCTATTTAGGCATAAGAGGGATTGGGTTTGTTAGGGTGATTAGCTAGAGGTTTACACCAAACTCCTGGGTAGCCAGATTCTGGGTGCTCTGCTTTGGAGCCTGTCTGTGGGAAAAGCTGGAGAAGGAGGGCAGACTCTCATCTCCTTGTTTTTCTGGGATCTCTTTAACTGGGAGCACTCCCAGGTTCAGAGGCACAGACTGAGAACAGGAAATTGTAGCTGGACTGGCAGAGGCACGGCCACATTCTGGCACCTTGTCTGTACATATGTGCTGGAGGAACACATACCTTTGAAGATGAACTCCATGTGCTGTTTCAGAATGTTTATACACGAAAAAACGGTTTCAACACCGGCTTTGGTACCTCTCAAATAAATGAGACAAGAAAGTAAAACGCTACTGTTTCACAAGCTCACTAATCTGATCCTGATTCCAGGCTCTGCAATGTATTTATAATACTTCACAACATGTGGTGTCTAGAGGAAACGCTACCTTCTTTCAGCAGTCTGGCAAATGTGTTGTGAGATAGTCTAATGACAGGAATGAATCAAGAGGTTTCTCTGGTTTGCTCTGGCACAGGGGTAATCTGGACACAAGTGCTTTTAAATGGCATTTTCAAAACTTTCCATGAGATAATGGTGGTTCTTACGTGATTTACTTCAAAGCAAAGCAGATATCTCTGTCCCCTCTTACACATCTAAAGGCACCACGCCTTGGAGTCAGACATTATATCCTTAACTGTACCCCATGCATCAGAGTGAGGTGGAATAATTTATCTCTCCAGTTAAAGGAACTACAGGAATGGTAAAAGTTCTGAACAAACCTGTGCTTGTACCTTGATAGGTGTAATCTTTCCATTTATTGGTCCCTCTTTTGCTGGCTGCTGTGGGAATTGGCTGCATTAGCACAAGGGAAAAACCACCAGAGACAGCTGGGTTAAAAGCTATTGTCATCTGACTGCTGAATTCACAAAGGCATTTTGGCTGGTGGCCTCCAACAGCTGGCTCTGTTACAACCAGGATTTATTAGCTCTGCTGGTGGGGTGTTGGCTATTTTTGTGCCCCTGTTTACCCGGCTGGGATGTCTGAAATGTGTCAGCATGTTGTGCTGGCCCGTCACCGCCTCGGGAAGGTGAGGTGTTGATGGATCCTACACCGGGTGCCAGCCCGACAATGGAACTCACATGCCTTGGGATGCCTGAGACCCCTAAGAGGAAAAAGAGACAAGAATGAGATGATCACAGAGCATTTGCGATAGGAAAAGTGAAGAAAAGACCCTCTGCAGGAAATATTTGAAGCCTGGTTAATTGGTTGGTGATCTGCAGCAGAATTCCATATGATTGCACACTTGGGCTGCTCCAAGGCATCCTCTCTTTTGGTGTCTTTGTCTCTCCATTGATGATCTGATGTATAAAACCTTGGTTTATCAACTCACATGCCCTACATTGCTACCAAAACTGAAGAGAAATAAAAGCAGAGAAGGTGGGATTTGACCTTGTCTGGAGCTGAGCTCATCAAGGCACACACAGCACTAGCTAAGAAACACACACAGGGTGTCAGGGAGAGCAGACCTGGAATGGTTTCTGTGTTCTTTAAAAACAGAGCAACCTCATGGGTCTTTCTTTCAGAGACCAAGCCAGTTTTAAAAGTACAAGGATCCAAGATTGTTCCCATTTAGTTAAATGTGTCCCAAATTAGATGTTGTGGCCATGGAACACAGCTACTAAAAATCCCTGAGCAGTGACAAGTCTTCTTGTTGTTCAATTTGTCCTGATGTCACAGGTGCTGTGCCCTCTCATGCTTTGCATAAACTCCAAATTATATGGCACCTTGGCCTTCAATAGTCCCATCCTAAATTCCTCCTAGAGCTACTCCTCTTAAGAAAGATGTTTCCAACTCACCATATATTTTAAACAAACTTCAACAGAGAAAAATCTGTAAGTCTTTGTTCAAATTAGCTATAAAAGACTGGAAATTAATTCTGTAACTTAATAGGCTACCAAAGTAGGAAGTACTTAAACTAGTGCATAGTAGTGATTAGCATGCACTGGAAAAGGGACAAGTAGAAATCCAGCAAAAATAAGGAATTTTCATAAAACAAAAAGGTATCCTGGAGTTCAGATACTAAATCTTTGTCAAAAATCATTACTAAGATCATAACAACAAACTATGGATTAAATTTTCTTTTTCCTAAATGAATCAACCCTCCTCTTCATTAAAACATTATGAAGGTATTGCTGGAGTATCAAAAAGGGTCTTTCTCTAACTCAGTGGATAATTCAATATGCAATCTCTATCAGTTCCTATGTTTTACACACTGCCTTGCCAAGATGTCAGTGGAAAAGTGCCTGCCATTGTTTGTGAGCATTAGCTATTATGTTGCTTGGACTTTTCTTTGAAGATAAAGTTTGCTCATAACAAATTCAGTATTGCTTCGAGGCTGAGAAGAACTAGCATTCAAAAAACCTGGCTGCTGAGACACAGGATGCACCACATTTTCCCTTTCTTACCTATTCTCCTATTTATCAATAAAGCAAAACAAATCCATCAAACCCCAAAGCTGAATAATCTGCACAGAACAGATTAATTGAAAGACATCAACCATTTCTATCTTCCCCCATTCTCCTTGGCCAGTGATGTAGTATGTGGTAGATCCTTTAGCACCACAGTTAATTGTTTATACTACAAAGTCAGCCTTCCTTGCTGGCTTGGATAATCTTGCCAAGTGGAATTACAGGCCTGGTCTTTACTCCCAGACTTCATTATTTAACTGTGTCTTTGTGCAGGCCTGAGTTGTCACTGCGGCTGGCATGAGTCACTGGGCCACTTTTGTGCACACATCCACAAGGGCTGTGGGAACAAAATGAGGGACCCTGCATGCACACACAGATATTACAAAAAAGAGGCCTCACTTCCTCTTCCAGCACCTTAACAGTGTGTGGAAAGAGAAGCTTGGAAAACCATGTGTGGAGATCACAAAGGACCAGGAGCTCATTTCTAAGAGAAATGTGGATTTTGCATTAGCATCCTTAATTCCTTGCAGAACTTCCTAGAAGGTGGCTCCTCACTGGACACATGGCTGTGGGACTGGTATCCCTCCCCTGCACGGTGTGGTGTTTGCAAACAGACAAAAAAAATTATTGCATAAAAAAAGTCTTTTGAAGAGCACAGAGGCCTGCAGCCCACAGTCAAAACATGATCCTGGCCAGGCTGATGTGCTGCAGAAATCTCACAAAGCTGCTGTGTGGAGCCAGGCTCTGCCTTGAGGTCCCTGCCATGGAGGTTCCGCAAGAGCTGCGGTGCACAGGGCTTACCACAAATGTGGAACGAATGAAAGCTGCTGCAACCCCAGAGGAATCCTCCATAGTTTTAAATTAACAGAAAGGATGAAAATTCTGATAGAAGGAACTTATTTGGGGTCAGAAGAATTTGAACAAATCATTAAGAACACAAAAAACTACCAATCAGATGAATCATTGAATGGATAAACAGACTATAGCAGGAGAATTATTTCTCCTTCCATCCCCAAATTTCACTGGCATTTCAAAAATGCAGGGCACAAGGGCCCACCTGAACAGCTGAAAGAGAAGAAAAACCTTTTCCCCGCTTCCTCCATCATTTCATCACTATCTTTTCCTTTATTTTCTTAACACTTTTCTTTAAATAAAAGAAAAAAAAAGAAAATCTTCCATAGTTCTGTGAGACATTTAGTGAATACCATCCTGTGAATTGCTGCTGGTGCTAATCTTTTTTTCCTGGCCTTCCAAGGCCTCATTGTGGTCTTCATGTTTCTGAAGAGCTCATTTCAGTGACACAAGGGAAATGGAACTTTTCAATTTATTTCTGCCCATCAAGGAGTTAAGGTGGTCATTTAAAGGTCTTTCTTGTAGTGGAGTTTCTAAGCGTAAAGGGAAGGCTTTTATTTTTTAATAGAAACAAGAAAGAATAGCTGAGAAGGAAAGACAGGGATGAATGCAGTGACAGGAGCCAGAGATTCTTGTGTTCTCCATCTGACTAATTTCTGGGGTCTTTAGCACATGACTTGGCTCTCATTCGTTGGTGCCCCTCTTTAAAACAGTAATTTTATATTTAAGTAACAGCCACGCAAGGTAAATCATTAGGTGTTGAGGAGGAATTCATTAGCAGATTCCTGGAAGGTGGCCTTATAATCACGTTGTGGGATGGTTGATTTAGCTCAGGAAAGACAGTTAAATAGCCACAAGAAAGGCTATTATGGCTCATAACTTGTGCACTTCGCTGGCCAGGCCTGCAAGCCTCTGGGCCTGAGAAGGCCTGAGGGCTACTAAGGCAAGAACTTGTGCAAGCACCAAGGCTCCGTAAGTCTGACACAGGAGTGAAGAAATGTGTCACTGCTGCTGAACCCCCTTTTGTGAATCACTAAAGCTGCTGAGGACAGGAACAACCGGAGGCCAAAAATTTCCTCAGACATCCCTTGGGGTCATGCACAGTGGGGTAAAGCTGATCCCTCATGAATGCTGACCCTATTTGAATCCAGTAGGTGCTCTGGGGCAAATATTTAAACTGCAAGCAAGGGTTCTGACCACAAAGAAAACATTTAAAAAACGCTTGATGACTTATGATAGACTGTTTTCCTACAACAGAATGTGACTTTGCAGCTGGAGCTCCTGAGACAGTGGAGCAACCCAACCCAGGCTGTACGGGAAGGGTGAAGGAGGTGGAAGTTGAAAGATGCTACTTTTGGAACTCTTGTGTAGGCAGGGAGATGAGCTGTAACTTTTCCAGTTCCCTGAACCACTACTTACCCTTGAGGCAATTGGTCCTGCCACAGTTTGCTCCACAGCTGCCTGCACCGTCACCCTCTCAGTGAGCTGTAAACCTCAGAACACACCTTTCTTTATACAGAAAGCTCCTTCTGGGAGTTTACTTTAAAAAGATCCTAAGATATCTCTTATCCTTGACTCATCTATTCTCATCTTTGAGCACTTCTTTTCCTTACTGCAGTCTCTGTCTTTCTCTTTCTAATGCTAATCCTGCACAGAAAATGCTGAATTTCCCTATACCACTTTTCCTTAATTTTTCTCCTTTTCTCTTCATTCTTCTCATCATATTTCAAAAAATATCTACCCTGTTTTAGCTGATGTAAGGCATCCCCAAGTATTTAGGAACAAAGCATCCTGTGTACCCCATCCTCACATCCCACCCGTGAAGAGTGCAACCACAACTCCATGCCATTCCCAGAAAGTATTGCTGTGTTCCAAACCACAAAAACAATTTGGCCAGGCAAGGCAGACAACCTGGCAGGGCAGACACTGTGTCTTTTCTTTGCAGGTCCCATCCAGACTTCTAGCTTGGAGCCTGGAGAAGGCTGGCCAGCCCCTCCTGCCTTGCCTGCAGATGGCAGCTGCTGTTGTTGCAGGAGGAGATATTTCCTCCTCTCTGCCTTGCCATTAATCTCTTCTGGAAGTTGTGGCTGCTGCTGCTGCTGCCACTAACTTTGGTGAACCCAGGAGCAACAACAGCTGTTCTTCAATGAACCTTCCCACCATCAAAGGAGTCTGGGAATCTGTTCCCAATTGTGGACTGGAAGAGGCTGTGCTCAACAACTTCACCACTCCCATATTTTTTGCTCCCTTTTAGAAGAAGGAGAGTATCAAATAACTTTCCATTTTAAACCATCAGGAAAATTACATATCCTCTGCTTCAAGCGTGTGACCCTGGAAATCACAGGGCAGGAGGCCTCAGGGCTATGGCTGTGTAAATGTAAATTACTCCCTCCCTGACTCTATGGTGCTGACACAAAAAAAAAACAGCAACAAGCTGTTGGATGTAGCACATGGCAGCACAGCACCCCAACAGCCCTGCAATCAAAGACCTTCCAGAAGCTCCAGGGCACCTAAATTCTAGTTTATGTGAAGCTGTCCTGGAGCACAGCCGGGCAAGCACAGGTACACTCTAAATAATGGAAATTTGAATTGGAAATACTTAAATGGTTCACATTTAGGCAAGTCAGGACCCTTTTTGATGCTGGTTCCTCAGAACACTCCTGCTAACTTCAGCTCAGCTGGAGCACGTGCACTCTGCAAAGTTGTGAGTGTTGGAAAATCACAGAATGGAATCACAGAATCCTGAAATGGTTTGGATTGAAAGGGAAATTAAAGTTAACTGCAACCCTCTTGCCATAGGCAAGGACACCTTCCACTACCCCAGGCTGCTCAGGTCTGACAATGAGATTAATCTCATCAGTCATGGAAATAATTCATTGTTGCTTACATCACCTTCTCCTATTTATCCATGATCGTTTCTGGTCATGGAGGGTTTTTTTTTTTCTTTTTTTTTTTTTTTTTTTGGGGTTTTTTTTTTTTTTTTTTTTTTTTTTTTTTTGGTGGTTTTTTTGTTTGTTTGTTTGTTTTGTTTTGTTTTGTTTTGTTTTGTTTTGTTTTCTAGGTTGTCTCCCTGCGTGTATTGCCTGAGCCTGAAGCACACTAAAACATATTATCCCTTCATTGAAAACAAGAGAAACAGCTCTGTTCCAGGAGTACAACAAATACGGCTGAGGTCCTGCCACAATTCACTCCATTAACCTTTTGAGAAAGGTTTTTAAAGTTCTTTTATTCCCGTATTTCTGTTCAGCTGAAATATCACATTCAGCAATGTCATAACATAACTACCAAAGCAACCAAATGACTGTGTAGAAATATCCAGGGCCTGATCCTTGAGCTCCTTTATGCGCAGTGACACATTCTGTCCTTACAGATGGCTCCAATACTCTTCAGAAACAACACACAGGGTTTTTTTCCCCTGTGCTGAGGAAGAATAAAGAGTTGAAATTCTTCTCCTGTGCTGAGGAAGTCGCAACTACAACCCAGAACTTGTTTAGGCAAGCTGTAGAAAAATGAGGTTTGAACTACAGGGAGAATAAATAGAACAAAAGTGAAATGACAGACAATCTGTTTCAGTGGATTTCCCATACTACTTGTTTACTTTTTTTTCCAAGTTATATGCTCTTGCTAGTTTAAATATCTGTGTAAGTGGAGCAGTTATATCTGAGACCTAATTCAAATATACTGTATAATGCAACAGAAGGCTGGACATCTGGAGCTCTGGTTATGTTTGACAATATATGACAGGTCACTTAGGTAGCTAACTTCAGGTCTGGGCTTCAAAACACTGAATTACTCATTTTGATTTCTGTACTGATATTTGCAAAATGCTTCTCCTTGGCTTCAGATTCCTAAAGGAGGTACATAATGATGTCCCAAAGTCTCTTTCTTCTCTGCCATCACTTCCGTCCTAATCTAAACATTTCATAAGGATTCATTTGGATGAGCTGGAATTTTTATAATTTTCTTATGCATTTTTAATTAATTTTTATGCAACCATGAGCATGGAATTATCCTGGTGTTGCTGAAACAGAAGCCCAAGGTCCATTAATATAAAAATTCTGGCAGAAAAACAAGCTCAAGGAAATTTTGCGGTTTAGGAAGTTTGGGACATTTGATTTTTTTTTGTATGGATTTTCACCAATGTTGGCTTCAAATTCCACTTTTATCAAAGATGGATCTTTTTCCAGCATGTTTTTCTTGTCATTTTGGAAGTGCAGATGCATTTATTAAATGAACACATGTTAATGTTGTGTGGGAGAAGGGAATCAAAGCTCCCATAAGACTGAAAAGTGAGAATGAGGTAAGAAATCTGTTAGATTTTTTTTTTAATTCAGATTTTTAAATCCCTTTGGGTGTGTCTTTTCCTTCTGTTAGAGCTTATTTACATAGATTTCTCTTTAATCATAGCTCTTCAGGCAGCATCCTGCTTCTAAAATTTACTTCAACCATTCACCATTAAAAACACCTTATTTGAAACATCTTTTTAGAACAAATCTTTTGAATCTTCTCACTCAACAGAAGTCAGTTCTGAGTTATTACTCTTTTCCCTCTGGGAAGATATTGTGCTGCAAAGAAAGCTGGGTCTCAGGGCATAAAAAGAGTTGTCTTCTTTGTAGCTCTGCTATTTGTAGGGTATAGTATGTGCATGTATTTAGGGTTCACACTTTTATCCTGATATTTCCATACCATGTCAGAAAAAAACGTATGTTTTCTTGCTCACTGACTCCCTTGTCCTTCCTTCCTTCCTTCCTTCCTTCCTTCCTTCCTTCCTTCCTTCCTTCCTGCTTGCCTTCCTGCTTTCCTGCCTGCCTTCCTTCCTGCTTGCCTTCCTGCCTTCCTTCCTGCCTTCCTTCCTGCCTTCCTGCCTGCCTTTCCTGCCTTCCTGCCTTCCTTCCTGCCTGCGTGCCTGCCTTCTCCTCTTCTCCTTTTCCTTTTCTTCTTTTCCTTTTTGTTTCCTCCCCTATTTTTCCCCTTTTTACTTCCCTTCCCATTAATCTCTGTCTATCCCTGTCCCTGCTTTTCTCTCTCCTTTATCTCTTGTTCTTTCTCCCATTTCCCCTCTCTTTCATCCATTTACATGCATAAAAGGTCACAGGAAAAAAAAGAAAGAAAGAAAGAAAGAAAAAAAAAAAAAAAA
>VXBR01003156.1:396653-470085 GCA_013400215.1 Cisticola juncidis | reverse complement strand
AAAAAAAAAAAAAAAAGAAGAAGAGAAACTCAAAGCACACTTACCACCCGCCCCCAAACCCTACCAAATTACAGTACAAGACAGCTGAAACTTGAACCTGGTTAGGGAGAATATATAAACTTTGCAAGTCTAATAAGAAACAGATTTTGAGGGCTTTGTACTTAACAACTACTAGGAAATTGAATGTAAGAAATATTTAGGAACAACATGAAGATTTCAAAAGTAATGTTAACATGATCACATTTAAAAACTATTGTGTGATATACTATGATAAAAGTTCTGTTTATTAGTCTGGATTGAAGTTAAATATGCATTCTAAAGCTGAGAGCACAATATCTTTACTACCTCTTCCTGTATTATAGAATTTCATTACTTGATTCAGTTGGCTACTAATCATAATTTAAAAAACATTAGGAGATTGATTATCTATTTCCAGTGTAATGAACTCAGAGTAAAATTGTATGAGACTGAAGCAAACCAAGTGAATTACAGTGTGAGAACACTAACTTTTCAATTTCCTATTCAATGCAGAGCTTATATTGTCTCGTGAGCTTCACCACACATTTTTCCTTTCACAATTGTTGCAAAATTCCTCGGTTTTACCAGTAGCTCAGAAAAACAGTTCTGGTACAGAGCATTTTCCAAAGAAAGGAATCAGGTGACTGGACATGCTCTGAGTGTGGAGAATTCAGTGCTCTAGTTTCAACACTCTCATGGTTTTAGGGTGGATGAGGAAAGCTTGAGCTCTCTTGCATCATTGCCACGTCGAGAAAGTGAAACAGAAGTAACTGCACAATCATTGAAAGAAAGCAGAAGATAATTCTTGTCCTGTTCCTGGACAGGAAAATGAGACCCTGTGAAGAGGATCAAGCCCAGCCCCTCTCACTCTCGTTCACACTGGAAAACCCCACCCTGAGAAATATATCTCTGGTCACTCTTTCAATGACTGAACAGGATAGTGGCAGCTGCAAAACCATCAAAGACGACAAAAATAAGGTGATACTGCAAAAAGCAGGAGAAGTTTGTCTGATTTTCAGTGTGTGGTAGGAATGGTATTTTTTTTTTATTTACTCAGAGTAGTTCCTTCTAAGAGTTTCTTTACAAACAACATCTTTCCTTTATCTCTCTGTCATTTTTGACCCAATCCTGCAAGGTGCCAGCTAATAGCCAGCAGTGTTTAGCAGTTCTGCACAGGGAGGGAAGTCCACTTCAGAGTTCAACAACTGGTCTGTCCATTTCAGCCTGTGCTGATTTAGCAAGGTAAGCCTGTGCTGGAGGCAATTTTAAAGCTTTTTAATCTTAAAATGCTTGATTTCTCAGACACAGGAAGAACTGCTGTTTGAAGCTGATCCAAGGAGGGGGAGGAGAGACCTGGCAGATGTCAATTTGAGCACTGGTAAAAACAACCTCCTCCAAGCAATCTTACTCATTAAGCTAAGTTACTCAGTCTGATCCTTCAGGGCCTTGTGTTTTATTTCTGTTTGGGTCTTCCTGAGATAAGGTTCCAAAAGGAAAAAGAAAGAGAAAAACCACAACAGTGAAAAGCAAAACACACATAGGCAACTGTCTACAAATTTCTGGCACAATCAAGGCTGCAGTGAAAATAAGTGATCCACTGATATTTACTGTGGAAATGGTATCCCAAAATTACTGTGAGATGTGTCTGATAGACAAGAGTACACACAGTAGTCTACACCCAAAACCCCAGTTTTGAGCTCACTGGTTGCTCTGCTGCAGGAACTTGAGGGCAAGAAACTTCAATAAAAATAAATTAGTCAATAGAAAGAGAACCAACAAATGTAGCATGGTTGTGATCTGTGCTGCTGAGACCAGCACATGGCTCCCTGAGATGACTCCACCAGCATGGCTGATTTTTGTTCTGCGAGGTGGGAGACTGTCTTTTCATGTTTGGTGCTACTAGAGAGTTCAGTCTCAGAGAGCATGTAAAAAACAACAACAAACAACCCCTAAACCCCCATCTAAATGCAAACCCTTAACTCCATCAAACCACATGGGAATTTTACCCCATAGCATCCTGTCCAGAAATTTAGTGTAACATAGAACACAGGGTGTTATCAGGGAGAGGTGTTACCTGTCTTCCTGAAGGGAGAAGACAAAGAATTACATTTTAAACCCCCCCCTCAATATTAAAATGCTGCCTCTTTCTTTCAGATGCAAGAGCAAGTTCATATTTTCACTTCTGATGGTAGAAGAACTGTGGTTCTCTCAATCCACATCAAGTACAAAAACTCCAGCAGTTTTGTCTAGGTGATGGCATAACTCAACCACATTTAGTCCTTCATGGAAGAGATGCCCTAAAGAATTTTCAATCACTTTTTATACTTTTGAGAGTGAGAACTAAGAGTGACATATTGGTCTGTTGGTATGAAATAACACTTAAATACTTGTTCAGTTATTTCATGTAAATACTTCCACTGGCCTTTAAATGATACCTACCCAGCATGAGGCAGGATGAAAATTTTAAAATCTGTAACTTGACTTGGCACAGGTAAGATCTGTGGTGAAATCAGATTCTGAATGTATTTTTCACACTAGGTTTTCCACTCCCAGATTTGACATGTTCTGGAGAGAACAGACACCTGTAGTCTTTCAAAGACTCCTCTAAAACTATTATTAATTCTGGCATATTATTGAGAAATTGACCTTGTGGCTATTGAGTTATGGATTTCCCTCAGATTTAGGTCAAAACTGCCATCAGTGTGTTTGTCTCAAAATCGTCCTTGGAAGTTACAGCAATATCCATTAAATCATTAGACACTGAAAAAGGGCATGAAAAGCAAAGTCTGACTCAGTGGCAGGGGCAAGGAGAGGGGGACACAATGAGCTAATTCACAGGCCTCATGTGCATGGATCCAAATTCTTACCAAAAACATTTATGTTGTGGATTTTGAAATAAAGCATTCTCTGTTTCGTGGCATAATAAATTGGGAGGCACAGAAACACTTGACAAACTTGACAGATCAGTTACTGCTCCTTCACAGCAACATCCATCTCACACAGAGTTTGAATTTTTGGACAAAGAAAATACCACTGAAAGAGAAAGGGAAAGCAAATCTGACTCCACCATCCTGCTTTTAAAGCTGGCACCCCTCAGTCACACCATTCACTGTCCCCCTCTGGTGTAAGGGGGTGGAGTAGGGGAGGAAAACCCTGTGGAAAAAGCACTTTAGGGAGTGTGTTTTTCTCATGTCTTGTGCAGAAAGGCAGCACCTATTATAACCAAAAATCTTTGTGATGGTTTGGCCCCTAGTGTCCATCCACCGACAAAGTTGTGAAAAATAACCACAAGGGAAACAAACAAACAAACAAAAAACAAACAAACAAACAAACATCACATAAGGAAAGCAAGGAAATAAAGCTACATCATCACGCTGCAGATGTGTACATAAAAGACCCACCACATCACTTATATTTTAACTCACCTCACCTAGAAATGCACAACAGTGCTGCAATTCTTTCACACTCTGGAAATAAAGCTGCTTGAGATAGTACTTCTACCCACTGGCAGGGAGTGCAATCTATCTGTGTTTTTGATCTTATACATTAAAACAAAACAAAACTTTCCTGGCTTCTAGACAGGCAGAACTGGTGCTAAGGTTAAGCTAATGCTGTAGCTCTTGCAGTCCAAGAATACATTTCTTATTTGTACTCAAGCCAGGTTCATTCACTTATATTTTCACTAAAGCCACAGCCTTTTGAAGATGTTGCACATGGACTTCCTCTCTGCCAAGTTTCTAAATTACAGTGTGCTGTGTCCATGAGAAAACTGAAGAAGATTTATTAGAACAAGGTGCCAGAATGTTTCTCCATGCCCCATATCAGTCCAGGGTAGAAGCAGCACTTGAAAAGACACTGTCAATTCGTTTTGTTACTCAAATAGATAAAGATTATTTTCCTCTCCTTTCCCAAAATAGGCTGTAAAAACATTGAAAATAACTTGAAAGAAAATGTTTGCTGGCCTCTCAGATCTTCTAGTGCACTTCCACTCCAGAAGAGCAACTGCTTGCATCTCCTGCCACTCTCTTGTTACCACAACTGGCTAGAGGCAGCAGAAAGATGCATCAGTGAAATGCAAGCTATCATTTATAGCTTCATTGATTGACTGGGGATTGGGCAGATGGGTGAAACAGAACTAGAAAATCAAACCTAACCTTTTTTTTTTTTTCAGTTGTATTGAAGAAGAAAAATAATCCAGGATGTGAAATCTATTAAAAAGGTCCGCTGCATTTCTGTTTTGGGGTTATATGAGGGAGAACATGCCCACTTGCTTGTTTTCTTGTTGAAATTGCTGTGCAGGACCTCCCAGACTTTGGGCACAAACCAACCCTTCCACTGAGTTGCTGGTCTTAGTCCCTTGGATCAAGTGACAGCTCAGTGGCTGTTCTGCAGTTCACATCCTCAGGGTGCTGTATGACACAGTGTTTCTCCTGAACTGGGGGCAAAACAGTTTTTTCATTCCACCCCCTTGACTTATTTTCATTGAAATCTAAGGTTTCACAAAGTTTTTAAAATATCCCAAAAATCACTAACATGGCACTGTTGTTCAATATACAACATGACTGATATTAAGAAATTACAAACTGACAATAATTTGTATTTCACAGCGTGGCTTGGGATAGCACATTTCTCCTCGTGTGTGATATAAGAGATAACCCCTCTACAGCCAGCATTTCTGTGTGGAAATGTTGTAGTCATCATGGAGACCATGTTTCATTAGTGGTCCCTTCTTCAACAGAACATGCTGCCTTTATTCTGAGCTGATTTAAACTCACAAATGTGACAAGCTCCACCTGGAAAGAAGAGAGTTGAGTGTAGGAACACAGAGAAGGAGAAAGCACTCAGGTTTTCAAACGGGACACAGGTCAGAACAGTGTGTACTGCATGTCATACACACAGCTTTTCCTGAGGGCACAGTGGCAGCACAAACTGAAACCCTCCTGGAGAAAACACAGAGGGGTCTTTGAAAAGCTTGAATTGTTAAACATTTGTTCCTAATAACCCAAATGACTTCACTTATTTTCCTAAACACAAATTGTGATTATCCTCTTTGAGCCAGAATAGGGCTTCATGATTAAATGCAAACTGGTCATGTCCCACAGGCACAGTTGGATTTGAGAATATGAGGATTGAGTTGCCTCTCAAAATGTCAGCAGGTAAAATAAATCTGTGCAGGAAATTTATTAACAACTGCCACTTTCTCCCTCCCTCTGCTTGTGAAGGGTTGAGTGGGGTTGTCACAGTATGAGTATGTATGCTGGATGTGAATAGCTCCTTATTGCCCTATCAGCACCATGTCAATAGCAAAGCTAGAAAAATCAATTTTCCTTTGAAATATTAGAACGCAAGTGGGGGCAGTGTAGCAGAGGGAGATTTGTCACCAGTTTCACAGAGGCCAGTATTTCAACCTGTTTGTTTGGTTGTTTTCTTTCTCAAGGTTGAGTTCTTCTCTCAGACTGTGAAATAGATTCCTCTCCTTTTCAGTGCTATTTTAGTGCACTTTTATGTTCTGCTTTGATTGTGCAGACAAAGCCCACAAGATGATATCGAAACCCACTAGAAAGTAATCACTAGATTCTTCCCTCAAGGGTGAATTTTTCTCAGCAGCATTAACACATCAAACACAGCAAATGATGGAATTTCTGTTTGTTGAAGTGCAAATTGTTGGTACAATAAAACAGGGAGAGGGAGGAGATCCAATTTCAGAATGTTGTTCCTACAGACCCTAAATGGTGCAAAATATCAGCCAATGTTTAACTGGCAATGAATAGCTCATGAAATGGACTCAAAGAGTTCCTTTAGGCCAGGCATCCACTGCTAGTCATACTTGACCACATCTACTAGATTTGGATGTTTTCCAGACCACTGGGGGAGCAGAAGACTCAAGACCACGCTGAAGGGGTAGGTGAGCCCATCAGTAGGATGCCATCAGACGACTGTTGTAACCAGAGATTTATGTCACAGGAGATTGGACACATCTCCTTCTTTTACCTGCCTGTTGCTCCTTTTGAACGTGTTTCTGGAGGAAATTTCCTGATGTCCACCATTTCCAGACAAATCACCCACAACTCTTTCCTTGTAGAAACTTCAGGATGAGCAGGGGTTGTGTTACCTTTTGGTGTGTACACAAAATATCCTTTCAAGCACCTGTCCAGACCATCCAGCAATGTACACAGGTTATCTCAGTGAAGAAACACATGAAATATACACATAAAAGCACATGTCAAGCATTGGTTGTAGGCTGTTTGAACTGTGAGTTCTTGACCTGCCCAGATCAGGGATGTGTTTAATTGCAGCTCACATCACATCCTCCAAGAGAATCCTGACAAAGAGAAAGATGACAGCTCACAAATAATGACAAATTATCTAACAAATTCTTTAATAAATTAAAGTCCCTGAATGATAAAGCATTATTTTCAGGCAGTAGTGCGAAAGTGGAGGCCAGGTTAGTTGTGTACCATCTCTCAGGAAGGTTTTGGGAAGGAGATTCTGAGTGGCAGACATAAGGGAGAGAAAGCCAGCGTACATCAGTCACACATCCTTAATAGTACCCAGTGCCACATGTGTCAATTAGAAGACTATTGAACAAAACGTAATTTTTGTAATCCAGCAAAATGACACCTATTTAAAGATAACATACATTAGACATGTAATTTTATCTTTACCTTTACCTTTACCATCTTATCTTTTCCTTTATAGTATCTTCATCTTCATCTTCATCTTCATCTTCATCTTCATCTTCATCTTCATCTTCATCTTCATCTTCACCTTCCTCTTCATCATTTTTACCTTTGTATTTTTTGTAGCTAATTATATTTTTACTTAAATATCTCCTGGGAATAAGAAAAAATGAAGAGTATTTTATAAATATATCAGTATCTTAGTTGTCCATGCATCTCCAGCATTCCCAGGGCTGGTTTGGATGATGAACCCTGCGAAAGATGCTCTCATCTTTCCCACCAATTGGGTCACTTTGAAAGAGTCAATTCTGTATTTGTTCTTCATGAACATAAGTTTTAGGGCCAGACTTGCTGAAGAATTCAATTCTGGTTTCAAACCTCTTCCTCTCACTCCTGTTCTTTCTCTGCTAATAAAATGCATAGATAAATACGGGCACTGAAATTCAGAGAAATGGATCCAAAGGTTGCCTGTTGATCTAGACCAAGACGTGCTCTGGGAGAGAGCAGGAACCTAAGCCTTGATTTTCAAAATCTTTGGAGGAAGTTTCATTACCAGATCCTTTTTCTCATGCTAATTTCTGTTCTGTCCCAATATTAAAGATACAAAGTCTGGTTGGCTAAAATAGTTTCCTTTTGCACCAGAGCACCTCTTGCTAATGGGTAGGAAAGAGTTTTCCATGACATTGTATGCTCAAAAGTCAAAAAGGAATGCTTAGTGGGATTCCACTTGGCAACACCACTCTGACCCCATGCACAAGATTAAAGATGATTTCAGCTACAGCCATGTATTTCCACTTTTCTCTTCACTGCTCACCATGTGACAGTTTACTTCTCACTCGCCTATGCAATGCAGCATGGCTGGAGCACCAGTCATGTATTCATGATAAATATGGATAATTATATATTCATCCAAATATTTTAAATGTATAATCCAAATATAATAGCCATACGACTACATGTCTTCATACAGAACACTGGAGGGAGGCCTGGATAAGTTATTCAGCTTGGAAAAGAGATATAGATGTAAATGAAAAGAAAATATCCATTTAAATACACAGATACATTTATATGTATTATTTATGGATCCATGTAAATCCAGGTATCCAGGAACACCTCCCTCACCTTGAGATATAGTAGAACAAGACACAGGCTTGAAGAGTGAATGGGAATATCTGATTTTAATAGATTAAAATGTTTTCCCCGAGTTTGTAAATTTCTGCATGGTTTTGGCAGATGGGAGCTCTCCAATCCCAGCTCTGCTGCAGGGTTTCTTCAGGATGATGCAGCACCCTGGGAGAAACAGGAAAACCATCCAGTTCCAGGCTCCCAGACTTACTCTGTTCTTTGGAAGCAGAGTTCACTCTTTCAGCACTGTCACAGATGACATGAAAAGAGCCTTCCGAGGACACACTGGTGAGTGAAGCAGTAAAGTGGACAAGTTTATTTACAAAACTCAATTTTATATATTTCCTATGGGGTCTGTGGATTGGAGGATGGAATTCCACCTCTCAGTCCACATTGGTTAAGCCAACTGTCAATCAACTTTCTCCTCCCACCTAGAAATATGTAAACAATGACAGTTAGCAAAACATGGCCATTGTTTATAGTAGAAAGTGTGATAAAGTAAAATTTCTGACTCCAATATGAAGAACATTGCAGAAGGCTTAAAAAAAGTCTTCAAAACTAGGGTGACACAGCACCACTGGGTTTTGCCTCATCATGTAGGATCAGCAGACTCACCTTTTCCTTGACCAGACTGTAGAGAGAGAGCACAAAGTCTTGGCAGGTTTCCCATGGTTGTATGTAAACGTTGTATTTCCTGTTCATATTACAGTTCCAGGAGCTGGAACAGGGAAAAAATGCTCTTTTGCCATGAAGAGCACGTTTGAGCAAGGCCACTCAACAAAACACCAGTCCAAACACATGTTCTTAAAGATTATAAAGCCATGGTAAAGGCACAGTTAATGCAATATAGCTCTAGCAGCTATACAGATGTTATCATACCCACCTAGTTTATTACATGAAAACTACAGTAAATCTGTCATGATTGCAAGAACATTAGATTCAAATTCTAGGTTCTATAGTAATAATGTGGTTAAACGTGCTGAAGTGTAGTTTCAATCTAGCATCTACTAAATTTGTTTGACAGAGCATGGCTTGAGAACACTGAAATACCTAGAAAAGTGTTTTGATGATTGGACACAATTTTTAAGCTCCAGAAAATGATTCAGTACCACTACAGATGATGCATAATGAGCTAATGGAGAAGTGTGAAAGAGCTGGGGGCTAAATGTGCTCTGACATGTCATGGTGCACACATAAATTTTATCTGTTGTGTTTGCAGGTTGATAGTGCTTTGCAGTTTATAAAAAAACGCAGCAGCAATAAGCAATTAGGAAGGAATCATTCTTTACACCTATCTCCAGGTGTGAATCCTCCTTCTTGTGAACTTGGACATGCTACAACACCAAACTACTAAAAAAATTCCCTTTTTTAAAACAGTGAAAAAAAAATAAGACAAGTGACAAATATGTTTGCATTTACTTCTGCTTTTACATCCACTGAATACTTAGTGTTCACTGGAGTTTTGTCCCCTATTGTCTGCTAGACAGAGAAGTAATCCCAGAAGTCTTGACTTATTATCCTTAAAATCTTGGCTATAAATTTGTCCTGTGAGACAGGTGACACAGCACAGGTGACAGGTCCAAGGAATCAGCTAAGAAGTAACTGTGGTGGAGGGAATAACGACTGAGTAGGGATAACTGAGACAAAATGGTTTGTCAGCCTAGAAACACTGATACATGCCTTCCTCTCTTCACCTCTTCTACAGAGGGTACTGGCAGCACTAACTGCAGCAAGGAATGTGTCTGAAACTGGATGTGAGGAGATGCATTTAAATTAATAGGAATGATAACACATATTTAAGCAGACATCGGGGTCTGTGAGCTCACTTGTAGGCCCTGGTGCAGGGCCTGCGTTTGAAAGCGGCAGTAAAGCAAATAAATGGGTGACTGCAAGACAGGCTAAATAAAATAACTTCAAACATTTTAGACTGCCCCTTTAGAAGATGGCAGTGATTGCCTGCAGTCATGGGGCAGCCACTGAAATAAGGAATGGGTTCCTTACTGAACCATGTGTCATTATATTCCCTCCAGAGCCTGTAGTCATCCTTTGGAGGTGATAAAGGCAAGAAGGGGCCGTAGGGATGATCTGCTGGCACTTTCTGAGGCTGTGAGAAAACTAGATCACTGGGGACATCAGAAGGTGTCTTTTCTGAGGGGTTCTGGCAATGAGCCCATTAGTGGAGGGAAGTGGGGGAGAGCCTGGCCTCATGCACCTTGGACCTTCCCTGATTTTCTCTGCCCTTCTCCCAGGCTGCTGCTCACACCTTCGTCCTCAAGATGGGTAGGGCACTTTTGGTCAGGTTGCCATCATTCACAGAATCACAGAATGGTTTGGTTTGGAAGGGACCTTCAGAAGCATCTTGTTCCAACTCCCTGCCAAGGGCAACCATGTCACCCTCTAGGCCCATCCAGCTTGGCCCTGAACATTCCTTGGCATCTTTTGGCACTACCTGGCAAAACATGGACTGTGGAGCCCAGGCAGGGTCTTCATTGCTTGGCTGCAGACATTTGGATGGTTCTGTTGTTACTCTGTCATGGCAAGGTCCTTTTCCCTGCTAAGACTGGGAGGGAAAGCTGGAGGTGTTGGCCATAAGTGTTTGTTTTTTTTTAAATTCAGTCTGTAAGAACAGGGTGACTGTCTGCAAAACAGTAAACTGTATTTCTTCAAATTTGTGTCCTGCTATTTATCTCTTTTTATTAAAAAAGGCAGGTTTTTTTGTTTCCTTTTCTCTAATCAAGTTCAGGGCCAGCAGAAGAAAAATCCTAACTCTCAGAAAGTGTACTTAGCAGCAAATTACGTGGGTGAGGGAAAAAGCATTTTCTGAATGCTCAGATCAGGGATTTAAAAAGAAGATACCAGCATTAAATTAAAGACCTTTGGCCTGTCTGTTTGTCTGGCCTAAGGTTGTGCAGGTGTGCTGATCTTTGTTAGTGACTCAGATTTGTTCTACTCTCTTCTGAAATGCACTTAGAAAATGTAGGTGGTCTCCTATGGAAATGGTCCTAAGCTTAGATCTTAAAATAGTCACATTCTTTATTAAGGAATAAGGAATTATCAGGGACCATCTGCATCTGGAATTATTTTTCTTTCCGTGCCTTTTAATAGACTTGTGTAAAAGCACACCACTTTGAAGAAATTGTAGATTCATGGATCAACATAACTTTCCAGAAAAGGACAAATTTAGACATGGGTCTGGGGAGAGGAAGTTGGGAAACATATCTGTCAAGGAGCAGTGGTACAGCTGAACGTCACCAAGAGTCTGAACAATTTCAAATAAACGACAAATGTGAAAAAGATTCCTTCCTTGAATCAGAGTCAGTGCATCAGACTGCTAGGGAGTTTGTGGGATGAAAATTTTACAGAGCCAGTAGAAGTTCAAGGGTTGTGTTCTGATGTAAAAAACAGAGAGAGGATTTAGACACTAAGCTCCTCTTTACAGAAGATTAATTAAAAGACTTGCCTCAAATATGAAATGCTGGTAGAACTGGTGCAGCATCAATATGTAAAAAGGTGTTCACAAGGGTTGTCTGTGTTCTAGTAAGCTCAGGAGTTGCATTGTTGGTGGACCCAGAGAACAGAAAAGTGGTTCATTCTGATCTAGTTCTTAAAAGAATTTCAGGGAATATCCAAAAGTGGAAGTTTGATGTCTTTATTTGCTCAGTAAAAACAGAATAATGTGCATGAGATAAATCTGGCATTGAGGAAGTTTTTAAGTGGTTTCGTTTTGTAACAGGAAAGAGTGTAGCACAAATCCACTGCAGTTAACTAGCATTTTGCCCAAAGAGGTCAAGTTAATACAATCTACTTGGATTAGTGCTGGGCACAGGCCAGGGACATTTGGTAATCTCACATCACAGGATTTTAGAGAAGGAACACTGAAAAATACACAGTGTCCCACTCCAGAACATTATTCCAGCCACCTGCACTTGAGACAGTTCCTGAAGCAAGTGTGGTGCCAGTTTTCTCTAGATTTTAATACTTTTTTAATTCCAGGAACATATTGTTCTCTTGTGTCTGTGAACATTCAGGTTATGATGTATCTTGTGGTTCCACAGCTTATCTGCATGTTTGATAAGAGTTTCTTGAATCTGAGGGGCAGCTAGGTTCATTTGATGCCATGCATAGTGTTCTCAAAAAGATGATTATTCCACATCAGTCATGGTAAAATAGATGTCTGTCCTGTCAGCTTCCTTTTGCCTTATGCTGCTTTCTTCCAGTTTCAAGAATTGCAGTGTTAGTTACTTGTCTTGCCAGCATCTGATTGGTTTCATTGCTGCTCTCTGCAAGTTTTCCTTTTCTGCTATTATTGAAGACAGGACTAAAAGTACTTGGAGTTTCAAGCTGGAAATGAACATGGATTTATACAGTGTCAGAATAAGGGTTTGACTTCTTCAGCTTTCCTTTCCTCTAATTTTTACTGTATAAAAAGCCTTGCAGGTACTTCAATTTTCTACAGATTTGGTATTGTTAGTCTTGAGATTTGCTTTTCTAATGGTCACGTCTTACTCAGTCAGGGAAGGCATGTCTCAGACACTGAAACATTGCAGCAAATTACCTGGATTAAAATGAGTTTCATTGGGGAAAACATTGAGTTTAATGTTGTATTTTTAATTAAGCTTTTGCAATCATTTGTCCAGAAGAAAAAGTTCAAAATCAGCCATAGACTTTGGTTATCCCTGGGCTGTTTTCATGGTGCTATGATTAAGACAGAGGCAACATTTTTATAGTTCTAAAGCTAAGATGAAATCTAGCATCTGGGATCTTCATGTAGCAAAAGGTTTTAATTTCTTTTAAACCACTTAAACAGAAATTAAACACATCACTTCTAAACTACTCTATTTCCAGACCCTCCCATCTGAGATTAAAACTGTGAATTTCAGGGTGATGAAAACATCTGTGTTCAGTATTTAAATACACATGCCTAGAATATGCTTTTGGTTGTTGAAATAAAACCTGCATAAATTACTCTTTTTATTAATAAATAGTTGGTGTAAATGCTTATCAAAGACACCCCTTCATGGTCCCTGTGCCACCATGAGAAAAAAGTAATGCTTGTGTTGAAATTTATTATCTGTTGGTCAAGACTTTTTCCCCAGGAGTGAGTAGAGATGGTGAAAAGCTTCCAGGAGGAGCAAGTGCAGCCCTGTATCCTTGGCACTCCATAATATTCATATTTCAGAGGCAGGATCCTTTCAGCACATGATACTCTCCCATTTGCCATCATGAAGCACAGAGAGAGGACTGCACTTGTAGCTTTGGACAACAGAGAATACTTATTTTTTCTGAATTTTCATTTCTTCATGGGACATTTGGAGAAAAAAACAACTTAATTAACTGTCCCAACTAACTGTCCAGTCTTTGATAAGAATCAAATTTCCTTTTTGTCTCTTTAGGATGAGAGGAAATGGACCCAAGTTGCACCAGGATGGGTTACAGTAGGAAATTAGGAACAATCACTTCACTGAAATGAAGCTTTGGTGAAGTTTTAAGAGGCTGCCAGGAAAAGTGGTGGAGTCACCATCCCTGGAAGTATTCAAAACCAAAACCAAGAAGGTGTAGCACTCGTGATAAGGATTATTGGGCAAGCGGATGTGTGGGAGAATGTTGGACTTTAGGATCTTGGAAGTCTTTTCCAAATTTATTCTGAGGTTCTGTGACAATAAGGTCCAATTTCCAAGATGTAGCTGGTCTGCAACATACCAGTTAAAACTTCAAAATAAGTTTGGGCTTGATCCTGGAATTGCTTAATTCTGGAATTGATTTTGGAATATTGTTTCTTAATTTTTTCCCCCTAATGTCAATGTAATTTTTAATTCAAAGGATTTAGTTTTTTGTGTTGTAGCTCTTGCCTTCTACTCCCAGACTGAAGAACACACCTTGGGCTGCTGAGGGAAAACAGGTACATCCTTTCTGCCTGGGGTATCCTGTCACGAACTCCCTGGCATGGTGGAGCAGCACTTTTGTTCAACCACAGCTGGAAAAGGGAGTTCCCAAGGAAATGCTTTATCCTTGGCATGCCAGTGTCAAAGCAAAGGAAATTGAAGGAATTTTTGTTGTTTTAGAATTAAGAATTAGACACGGTTGAGGGATAAAAGTTTTTTATTTCAGTAATTCATAGGGATTTTTATGGTGCAATAATTCATCAAGGTAGAATATGCCAAAATACATACCAATGCTTTGTCATGTATATAATTTTATAGGCTTTGCAAATTAGCATATCTGACAAAGATTCTCTAATGAGAGGTTTAAATGAATGGTGTGACATTCCTTTATTCTAAAGTATTCTCTTCTAGATGGATTTAATCTTAGCTTACAGAATATGCTCTAGAGAGAGTCTTGGTTTTTTAAAATAGCATAAAGATTTTTTGTTTTTAACTATGAGGCTTTTAGGATGTTTAGTCTTCTGGTTCAGCAGGATATTAGGACTATGTTAAGATAGCAGGTTTAAAGAATTACAAGTATGTATTTTAAGAATACTGAGGATACATAAAGGTACATAAAAATAAAAGGCAAAAAAATCCTCATGGCATTACCAGGTCCCCGGGCCAGATTTTAGGGCTGCTGCACTGTGCTTCACATGAGCTGTGAAGGCACCACATTGTCATGGGCAGTCCAAAACTGGCTTATAACACCTCCCCTTCAAATACAGAGTTTTCTCCAAGGACAACTCAACAACTGAGGAGGTTTTGGGTTTTGTTTGCTTCTTTCTGGTGCATTGCTGTTCAGAACATTGATGTAAGGACTGGTCCAACCTTTGCAGCTCCTCCTCCTTTTCCACAGCCTTTTTCAGCAATTTAAACAAAAACAAAAGCAAAAACAAACAAACAAAAAACACACACAAAAAACCCCAAAAAACCAAACCAAACCAAAACAAAAGAGTGAAAGGGATCCTCAGTTCGCTCTTCTAACTGGAAATCATAGCATCAAATTGTTTCAATAATAACTTCTACTGTTGCTTTAAATTAAAATCAAGCCACAATAAAGTATAAAATTTGTCCTTTCGAACTTCTGTGGACACAGTTTTTCTACCCTGCCTCAGCATGCAGCTGACCCAGCATCACTGAATGGGAGCGTATTACGAACAGCAGTGAAAAATGCTAGTTTATAGGTAGCCAGTTACATCCCTGTGACATTTTCAGTAAATACAAAATTATTTTTCAATTTCTTTTTTCTTTCTTTAACTTCTGATATTCTCAGTTCTCAGTTTCAGCATTGCAAATGTGCTAGTTATCAACATGACTACCATGAAAAAGAGAAACAAGTGGAATCTTCAGGAATTGTTGTGTAGACTTGGCAAAAGAAAGATCAACATTCATCCATTCACAAGGGATTTTTTAATAACTTAAAAATAAATGTTTAAAAAAGGAAAAGAAAAAAAAAAAAAAAAAAAAGGCACCTTGATTCTGATTCAGAGTTGCTTGTTTCCGTAATCCCCAGGTGGATTCTGGCCTCTCTGGAGGCTGAATTCCATCCCTGAGCCCAGGGTATAATGGGTCATATCCTGGTCTGAGCTACACCCATGCAATGACCAGCACATGAGGTCAGTGCTACTGCAGGGGTGCCAGTAAGAGCTTCTTTTCACCCATTATCACATTTCCTTTGCACAACAGACACAGGCATGAGTTGGTGACACACAAAGACATCACCAAATAGTCCAACAAATATTTAAATATTAAAACTGTGCTGGGTTCTGTGTTCTTTAATTTGCTGAACTTTTGACAGGTGGCTTATTAGGCCATATTTCTGCTTTTCATACATTTCCAAACTGGCTCTTAGAAATTCATTATTAGAGCTTTATTTTTCTGTGGTAGCTTAGAATTTTAGGTTGCAGATGGTTGCTACAAAAGCAATTGGGATATGAGCAATTAAACAGATTTATCAGTTCTGTGGCTGCCTGTGTACACAGCAGAACACACTTTTCCTTTAAGATGCTAGTGTGATAGTCCTTAGACATATTTCTCCTACGATATGATGTATTTGACAGTCATCTTCTTTAAACAGAAATACACAGTGAGAATACTTGGATTTTGCTTTGTTTTCTGTGAGCTGTACCATGTGCCTCCTCAGAACCCACAAAAGCAGCACTGGGGCTTTGTGGGTATGAACAAGGTCTGTGTGATGCTTTTGGTCCTTTTAAAGAAATATGGCATTCAAATTTGCTTTGTCTTTCCTGGAAGTAGATTTTTTTTTTTAATGATGTAGCCAAAAGTAAATGAGGCTGATGAGGATTAGCTGTCGGGAACATGTAACTCTCTGTGGTAGCCTCGTCCAGGTCTCACCAGAAGTGATGAATCCTGAAATTTCCCTCGGCAGCACTTCTCACTGTCATTTCTTCTCTCCAAGAAGCTGAGCTGTCAAGCCAGGTTTTCCTCAGCCAGAGTAGTCCCCTCATTTCCACCCTTGCTGATGTTCCCTCACTCTGCAGAGGAAAATGCAAGGCAAGATTTTCTCCTGATGCTCTGGATCCACAGCTTTGCAGCCCAATGGCTGACACGCTCCTGGAAACACATTCTTGATTCTAATCCCTATTCCTTCATCCATGTTGGCTATAACTTAATGATTACAAGTCCTTTTTAGAAGCTGAGGAATGAACAATTAAATTTCATTAGTTTTAAAGAAGGTATAGGACCCCAGCCTACTTCTTGTGTAGGGTTTAGATGGTAGTTTCTGCTTTGCTTTACAAAAAAATGAAAGTGCTTTACAAAAAAAAAATGAAAATATCTGGATAAACATTATATCCCTTCAAAGTCTCCAGATTTGGGGTCTTTTACAGGCGCAAGCCAGACTCAGCTGCCTGCAGAGATGTCATACCCTCTTTCTGGGTTAAAACAAGAGTGAGAGATCAGAAAATGTGGCCACAGTCAGAGTCAGGCTGCAGGAAAGAAGAAATGGATCTCTATTTTATGTTCCCATGCTTTACTTCCAGCTAGGATATGACAAATTAGGATTTAAGTTAATAGACATGTTAAAATGCATAGGAAACCTAGCTGTGACTGTTTGGGGTGGTTTTTTTTTTCCCTGGAGTTTACAAGTGAAATGATTTAGAGAAAATGGCAAAGGATTCTGAAGGGTATTTTGAGCTTTGCTGAAAGATAAAATGCAATATTGTTACAAATTCTGCAAACAATGTCTTTCATCAAAGTTTTGGTTAACGTCCTCTTGGGAACTCATGCTCATGACTTCGATGGGAGTCACAGATTACATAAAGAAGAGTGGAATTTTCTCTGAGTCACTAAAAGAAAAAAAATGTTTAAAAGATAATATTTTTACAATTAGGCTTTTAAAACTTCTTTGTGAGTTTGTTTGTACTATGGTTCATTCCATCCCTGAAACCCTGAAATTGAAATGCTTAATTCAATAGAAGCAGGGAGTTAGCTTGTAATCTGGGAAAATACTTCAGACTGAATCAGGATGAAAAGTCAACTTAAAAGCTTTACCAGGATTCCTCCCCAAAGATGTTTTCACATGAAGACTGCTTTTAAGTGATCTTTTTTTAAAGGTAGGAGGAAGGATGGTTGTAGTTGATTACACTAACCCAAGGAATCTGATGCTGAAATCAAGACAGGCTGAACCAGGGTGACCCAACAGGATACTTTGCTGTGATGTGATTGCTGTTAATTTCTTTGAATATGTTTACAATAAGTTTTTAATCTGCTGTAATGGAATAAAATTTCAGTATTTAGCTGGTGGGAGGTGCCTCTTGCAGTTTTGAATTAGTTGTTCTTATTGAACCAGTGATTTTAAATGCCAAGAAGTTCTTTTGCTACTTGATTCCATGTGCTTTGATCCCTCTCCAGGGCTGCAGTCATTTGGATAAATCTGTGTTTGTAGAGAGAGGTTTCTGAGCATCCAGTACATGCCAGAGTCTCCCTCATGAAGGGAGTCATAACGGTACAAACAGCAAAGGAAAAAGCTTCATTCTGGTAATTTTATTTCAGAATGCAAAGCAAATAGAGAGAAATGTGTGTAGAAGACTGCCAGCTTCATAAATTCTTGCAATTTTGCTCTGTGAAGCTGGAAATGAGTATGAAATTGTGGATTTTATTCTTTATCGTATTTCAATGTTGTTTATAAATTTTATTGCTGAATTTGCAAGTGAATGGGGAGAAAAAAAAAAAAGGTGAAAAATTCCTATTTGTGCAGCTTGGAAACTTAGCTTGATTCCTGAGCATCAAACTGTTTTGATCAGCCTTCCTTCACTTACGATTTCTCAAGTGTAGAGGAAGTTCAATAAGCAAAACAATTCTGTAGTTAAACATAAATTCAAAAGAATGTTTCTAATTTCAGTGGTTTTGTGCACTGGTAGTCAATAGATACCAGATTTCAAATTGATATAGAAGTGCTCATAATTTTAGTTGGCTGAAAAAAGGATCCTGACTTCTAACTTGTCTGCAATTGCCACATTGCCTGGAGGGAGACAGTGCTTTCCTTCCTGGAGATTTATAGTGTTCAAGAATTCAAGACATTTAAGTCTATGGGAGTTTTGTATGTTTAATAACTATTGCTTCCAATCAGAGTAAAATGAGATGCAACAAAATCGTCCCTTGTGTTTTCCATGCTACAAAAAATCTGTTTCTGTTCAGAGAACTGCTCTGAGGAGTTCTCACTGAGACTCCACAGAAAGACAGGGTCTGAATCAGCAACCCAGAAATAAGTTATATTTGGGAAAGTGAAGTAAGTTTTATATGGGAAACTTATTGAAACTATTGTGAATAATGATATTTGTATTGCAAATAAACCTATTTTTCCAGAATACTTTGGTCATCCATAAAATTTAACTGATATAGAAGCTATTTTTTGGGTAGATATCTCTTCTCTTTCATTCCTTATATGTTGTTTTTACTTTGTCTGATTGTCTGGCCTTGATTTCTTTTGCTTGTTCTAATTTTCCACATCACCAAAGGAGACTGAAGTTCCCTGTGAACTTCTGCTTGGTCTTTTCTTGACATCAGGCTGTTGTGTTATATACAGTAAATTACCTACAATCTCAGGGGAAAAACTCTTATTTGGAATTTGATTTTTGTCTAAGACTGAGAATTCTGATTTTCATGGATTTGGAACATTTATTCACATTTGGAGTTAACAGAGAAAGTTATTTCCCTCTTTGGGACCAAAGCATGTTGTACCTTCTTAGATCAAAACCTGATAAAATCAGGGTGCTGGGTGATGCAAAATGAAAGAAACATGAAAATGGCTAAGTTTTTATTTTTTGTTTTTCCACTTCTTACGACCCTCTTACAATTCTTTCAGCACTTTCTAAGTGCTTCAGAGGCACTTAGGTAATGTGCTGTATTTAGGAATAGGAATATAGGACTGCAGCAGCAAGAGCCTTTTTCTTGACAAGCCTTTCTCACAGCAAAGAGACACGTGTTTTAGGCTTGCCAAGAGGCAAACGTGATGGCAGGGGTTTTAAGCTGAGCTTCCAAACCCTGCTAATGCAAAGGACATGTTACAACATCTCTGCTCTGACAGCTCTTTCTGAGCTCCCTGGTATAAATAGAGCCTTAATACAATAATCCCACCCCATTCCTCCACTGCTGTGGTGCATCCTCTCGCACGTGTTTTCAGAGATAAGAGGGGACAAGGCTCTGGATATGAGGCTATTTTTTTTCTCTCTGTACTGTTTTTTAAAAAAGATGGTGTTCCCTTTGTTTGATTTTTATAAGAGCATGTCAGTGAATCTAACTTAAAAAACATTTGGCCTTGAGAGTTCACTAAAAACTTCCACTCAGCTGAACTAGACAGGATGCAGCATCGAAGACACAGAGTTCACCAGCCCTAGATGCTCTCTAAGGAAAACACTGATTTCAGACAAAGCAAGATATGTTCTGGTAACCGGAGCCGTGGCACTCTCAGGAGAGAACAGATGACATTTCTGTGTGGCTTTTACAACAGACCTAATTCTTGGTAATGCTTGTGTTTTATTTGCAATGCCCAGAACCTTGATCTGAAAGTAAAAATCAAAATACATAATTAACACTGAAGGAGAGACTGGCTGCAGCACAATTTAAGGGTGTCTTTATTTTCACTGCTTGCAGTTCCCTGCTGCTTTAAAACTCTGCTCAACATTAATCATTTGAACTTCAGCTTTCCAGGTGAGATGTGTGCCTCGGGCTGACTATAATTATGAGGAAAATACCTGTTTGGGCTTTCATTTTCCAAAACAAAGAATGAATAAAACCATATTTTTTTGTTCTTGTTGGAAGGAATCCTGGCAAATTTTCTCTGAGAAGTTACAGCAATTTGAGTGCTGGCAGAAAAACTCCTTTTATGAAGGAGCCTTTTTTTGAAAAGCCCTTTATAAGCATTGTAAAGAGAATATTAATATAATTCTGGAAGTGATGAAGATACTTGTCCGTGCTGAACTTGCCAGAGCAAAAAACTAGGCAGGATTTCCATTGGAATTTCACCTGTAATCTCCTATACAGTTGGATTTTGGTTAAACAGAAAGAAAATGAAGGAGAAAGTCTCTCCTGTGCTTCCTTGATGTGCTTCAGCACCATGGTAGGGACTGCTGGATCTGGGCGTTGATGTCAAAGTGCAAAAAAATGTTGATAGGAGCCCAGGAAGGAGGGAATGGAGGTGGAAACATGAAATAGCAAAAGAGATGTAGAATTTGGAAGACAGAGTGTAAGAAGGGATTAGGAAAAGAGGAGTGAGAAAGGTGTCTCAACTTTAGACTGGGCAACAAAAAGGCTGAACCTGCCATGATATGGAAGAGGAGAAATGTGGATGATGAGGGTCAAAAGTATATGGAAAAAAACTGAACAAAAGAATCAGACCACTGGGCATGGAGATGTGATAGAGGGTAAATGAGAGCCACCTGTGTTAAGTGCAAATCAGCAAAAGAGGAAAGGTGACAGTGCTGAATCAAGAAAAGATGATAGAAAAAAATGGAAGCAAGGAGTAGCTGCATGTGGAAAGACAATATGGGCACTGAGCAGAGATGCTTCCAAAAGTGAAAAATATGATGGCAAAGAGGGTGGAAAGGGAAAGGATGAACTACAGGACAAGGCAGGCTGTTGAGTGATGCAAAAGGCCTCAGCAGGTTGACTCATACCACATGGAGATGGGATGTCATGTTTCAAACTTGATTTTTTCCCCCAGGTCTGAACCATATTAGAAGTTCTTCTTGGAGAGTGGGGATAGACTGCTGTTATTAATTATGCTACTGCCTTTAATCAGAGGCTCAGACTGTTTCAAACTCTATCTTTGCCCATTTTTGAGCACACAGCCTGGCTGATATTGTTTTACAGCAGGTTTATGTTTGTGTTTGTGCAATACACAGGTGATTTGATACTACCCAAGCTCTGGTTGTGAAATACCCCTTAAGAAATTCAGGGTAATAAAACTAGAATGCCTTCTTAATCATTTT
Organism: Cisticola juncidis; assembly: GCA_013400215.1. Classification (NCBI taxonomy): domain Eukaryota; kingdom Metazoa; phylum Chordata; class Aves; order Passeriformes; family Cisticolidae; genus Cisticola; species Cisticola juncidis. Next base: position 448,887 of record VXBR01003156.1, on the reverse strand, counting down.
AGAAAGGAAAACATGGGAAAGTCTCTCGTATACCAAGAAGAAGGGTGGGGAATTTCTGGTTTCAGTGAGGTCCTAGCAGAAGCTGGCATTGTGGCAACACACAGTCACATACTGGTTATGGATGAAATCCAATCCACTTAAACTAGAATTTAAAATAAATAATAGCAGAGAAGAGAGGAACGGAGCAATGGTGGAGAGAGGCTTATATAAACAACTTTCCTTATAACCGATTTGTATTATTACATTTCAGCTGAGCAACAGATACACTCCAGGTTTTTTCTGGGTACAGAAACCAGACGTTTTCCAAAGAAAAACATTAATCGCGCTTATTTACTCCTACAGTGACAGTGCACATTCAAACAATGCATCTTTGTTTTCCTTTTTCAGAGATTTATTGAAGCAGACAACTGCTAGTGACTCTCAGGAGCCACTCAGGGAGTCGGATTCACAGCACAAACTTGATGAGGAAACCAGTGCTCCATTCTGGTGGTCGCTGGAAAAAGGGAATGGTTCCACGGGGCATCGTTGGTGAAGCAGGGAAAGGCAGGGGCCATGGCAAGTAAAGCATAAGCAAGTAAAATCGTGTCATTTGGCTTTTTTTCCACAAATTAAATTTGCATATTTGATTTGTGGTCCACCAGGAGATTAATTCATTGTGACTTTAAATTGTTTTGTTTTGGTTTGGAGGGGTTTTATTTGTTTTTCCCTTTAATTTTGAGAAGAAGGTTGTTACACCCGTTCTTGTCCATCAAGAACATTTAACAGTTTGATTTAACCCTTATGTCCAGACTAATAATCCTATCATCTGACAGTCTATCCCAAATTCTTGCCTGTGTTCTGAGTATTGAGCACTGGCAACAGCTGGGGAGGAATGAGAGGACTGGGAGCAAGGTACGAGGAAGCACAAACAAGTTGGGATATTGCAGACAAAGTTTACTCAGGCACATGGGACTAATTCAATAATTCAGCTGTTGCTGAGAATTACCCATTTTTTCCTGAGTTTTGTCTTTGGGGTCAGGAATCTTTGCTGTCCCTCTCTCCCTTCCTTTCACCTGTGTTTTGTATGTGGAAGGAATGGGTGTAGGGCTTCCTTTAATATCTTTTAGTCTGCTGAGCACCAGATCAAGGATACAGCTATGAGTGATTTTTTCAGGCCAGTTTTTCAGATATGGATGGCTTTGGCAACATGGGTGATGAAAAATTCCCAGAGAAAGATATCTATCATCAGCACAAGAAATATGCAGGGGGAGGAGTAGGTGAAGTAGCCAGATGAGACCAGCTCCATGGCAGTACATGATATTTTCTGCTTGTGCATGTGCAGTTTTATCAACTTTTATCTGAGTAATCTACAAAGGCAACATCTTCGTATTTTAGAAGAAAAAAGAAAATCATAATAAGAATTAATCTGGGATGAGTTTTGTTGAGTGATTGAACAACAGTGCTGTTTTCTTTGCTATTCCAATTGAAAATCTTGCTCTGGGGCTGTAGAACCCACACTGGGGATGCTGGTGGAAATTCAGCACCCAGAGTCAGCTTGGTGGGTGGCAGGAGTGAGATGTCAGAACCTGACCAGGAGAAGCTGTAGGCATTTGTTGTGCAAATAGATTTGGCTTCTGCTGGGCAAGCACTGGGTTTGGCTTCCCCAGGTAATTCCCAGGATGAGATGTCTTTAGGGAACAGCAAACTCCACTTTTCTACCTTTCTAGGAAAGGTGCTATTATCTCACAGCAGGAGCTGTGCTGAGCACCTCCCATGGAGCTGACTCCAGAAAAAGGCATAAAATGACTATGTGTCAGATCAGACAGTGATGAACTGCGCCTCTTCAAAGAGCCAGGAGGAAAGTTGCCTTCCCTCTGCTGACATTAGAAGAAAATCCATAACCCACAGGACATCTAAAAGCAGGTTTTCCATTTTTCAAAGGAGGATATTACTGCTAATACAATAATTGCCTCTGGCTAGTTTCCTTTGAATTCCTTTGTAATTTTTTTTTTTTTTTAGTCAGACAAGTTAATTATTTCAGCATTTAAATCATGGAGTCGTAACAATCTCTCTATGACATGTAAGCCTTTACTGTTACATACTAATGTATAAATGTGAACCATGTTTCAATTTTTCTTTCCTCCCTGATAAAACCTCTCTGTTTGCTACAGTTTTCACCACATAAATAGCTTGCTTAGAAATCTCACAGCTCTGATTATCTGCTGCAAGATTATAGTTTCACATATTCCTTAACCATAAAGCCAGTTTAAGTTGCATTTGGGAGGCTCTACAGCAATATACAAAATGCTAGGAGGAACACTAGTGTCCTTAAAGCAACTCTGCTTCATCAAAATCCTACAATAATGAATCCAAACAGTGCTTTATAAAAGAGGCCTTGTTCAGGGTGTCTTTGGTACTCAGCATCAGTCTTAATGTCCATTATCTGAAAAGCATAAGGAGAAAAGTTTGGCCTTCAGGCAACTTTTTGTAGAAAAACACTGCAAGCAAAGTATGAATAACTAAGTTAAAATATTTAAAATACTTTAATTTTGAATTTTCTCTTTTAGAAAGGGAAGTAAAATAATTTTTATTTATTATTCAGTAAAACTGGCACTGTCTACAGAGAAAATTTGAAATTAATTCACTTTTCACACAGAACAGTACTCAAATTCTAGTGTTAACAATGAATTTTATATGTTTTAAATTCTTCTGAGCAGTGGTGAAGAGAGTGATAGACCTTACTGATAGAACTGCAACTCTGGAAATATATAGCTTTATTTTTCCTTGAATCACATGCAGAGAGGAGCTATTTTCACTCCCTCCCATGTTAGTCCCAATAAACTTTAAAAGCTTCCTGTTCTGATACTGTGAACTGTTAGGGTTTAGGCCTGGGTAATATTTGTCTGGTTTAGGGCTTTGTCTGGGGCTTAGAGCTTTTTCTGGTGGCTCTTAAATGCTACATCTTGGGTCCTGTTGCATGTATTTAATTTGAAGGTGTTCCCTGGGCCTCCTGACAGTGGAAATTTTAGTCACTCTGAGAGTAATGAGGAATTGTATAATCAATTTATATTGCTAATGTTTGTGGTCCCTACATTGTTGATGGGAATGCCTCTTTTATCTCAGCTGAGTGCCACACAACAGCTCCCCAGCTTTAATTTGATTTGGTAGCTTGGCACAAGTTGTGCTTGAAGTGAAAAGATCCTGACAAAGCTTCCAAACATTTTATAGCCAAACAGAATTCGATGCCTAACCTGGAAAGGGAGAGGGCTTTATTCTGGCCCTACTCTAAGGAATTATACACTCTGCTCTGCTGGATTTGGGTTAAACAGGCACAGTTCTGTGACATCCTGGTATCCATGCTGTTTGCATAATTCTGCATTTATTTTTAATGTATTTTTCATCCGATTATAAAGACTGATGCAGAAGTAGTGTGCAATATTTCTGGTTTCACTTTCAGCTGGCACAGCCCTCCTCAGCTCATCCCAGAGGGAAAAATGCTCAGCAGGGAGCAGCACAGACTCTAGGAACACCTGATTTATTGTGGTGGTAGGTGAGCCCAGAGAACACTCACTCTGAGGGGACTCGTTGGTGTTGACATAGAAGAATTCCTGAGCCTGGAAAGACTTGGGAAGCTCCTGTTGCAGACCAGAACTTTTGATGGTTGTGTGGTTTTTTACTAAAAAAAAGGAATGTTTGTCTCTGGGAGCTGAAGGATCCATGGGATCCATGGGATTCTCATGGAATCTGAGGATCCAGTTTGGATCCAAAAGTTCTCCTAAAAATGTCCTTTGATATGTCTAGCCACAAATATCTTCACAGGGTTGTAGGTGTTTATCATAAATTCACTACATCTAACTGATTATTCTGGAGTTTTTACAGTTGTTTGTGGGATTTAGTCTTCCTTGTTTCATAACTTCTGACGGCAATTTTTATGTCTAATTGTTCTGTGGTGATTGTTATAACACTCTGAAATCCACACCCAATTCTTCTCCTTGGTCTGTGCATGAATATCTTCCTTAAGTCATTAAGACTGAACTTTAAAAAAACCCCTCATGATAATACAAATTTTGCAAGAGCAATTTGCATTTGTGATTTTACAGACACACGTTTAAGAGGAAGAATTTATTTTTTATACGTGTATATTTTGGTTCTTGATACAGTCTCAATCAATATTGAACATACACAGTAAATAATTAATTATTAAATCTTTTTATAAACCCTTTGATTAGCTCAGCACAGCCTTTGAAGTACAGTTTATGCTTGTGGTGGGTGGAATGGTATAAGGGATAAATTTCACAGTAAAATTTGATTTTTTTGTCCTAAAGGTAGCATGATCATCAAAATTCTTGGCCCCAGATTGGCTTGTTTCCAGGAGAATCTTATGGATAGTTATTTGCAGAGGGACAAAAGCCAGTGATGTGTGAAGGAACCTTCTATTCCACAAGTATCAGTAAAATTACCCAATGTCTCGTAGGACTGAGCTGCACCCTTTTGGTCACTCTGACTTGCAGAATTCCTGTCTTAAGTGTTTAAACTAATTTTAGGTTTGTCAAGGGGAATGTACCCAGCTGAGGCTGGGCCCAGCAATCTCCTTCCTGCAAAACATTTTCGTTTTAAAATCTGGGAAGAGGAGAGAATGTGTACTCATGTATTTCAAAAACTGTAGAAAAAATGGTGGGGGTTTTCTTGGTTTGTTATTTTTGTTTGGCTTGTTTTGGGGTTTTTTGATGGTTGTTGTTTTGTTGTTGCTGGTTCTTGCTGTAGTTTGGTTGGGTTTATTTCCAAAATTGTACACTGGAATGCAATTATTGTAGGAAACAGTACGAGAGCTCATCCAAAATGATTCTGGAGGGGTTTAGTGCAGGCAGAGCATGCTGATTCACCTGGAGCCACCTCACAGAACAGCACAGGAGGACCTTTTCTCAAGCAAGGTCAAATCTCTCACCTGAACACTGATGCTGAAAAGCTGGAAAGTTCAGGGAGGAGGGGGGTTAGAGCTCCAGGTGCTGCCTACAGCTGTGTGTGGATGTCAACAGGGATCAACAGGGATGTCAACCCACAGAACAGCTGGGAAATTGGAGACAGGTTTTCATCTCTGTAAAAAAAAAAAAGTAATAATCAGTTTACTGATTTTTAGGATAGGAACATGCTGGTGGCACCTTACAGACACCTCTTTGAGAACCTGATCAGCTGAAAGCAGCTCAGAGTCCAGCCCTAGTTCCCTACTGGAGCTGCTCGGAGGTCACCATTCCCATTCCCACATCAGGGAATATCTCTGTGAAAAGGCTACTGCAGACAAGACCTGGATTTGCAGAGTGAATGTTATTTTGAGCAGATACCCTAATTACCACTGATGGGCTTAGCCCCATCAATCCCTCTAATCTCTCCTAAAACTGCTCCTGCTCTTGTTCTCCATGACATCCCATGAAGTCAGTACCACAAATACAACATTGTGTGACAAAACCGGAACATAAAAAAATCTTTTCCTTGTGTTTGGGGTATTTTTTTACCTCTTCTGAGAAGTTTTACTTTTTCTCCCCTGATAAATTCATTAGGTGACCTGTCTTATGACTTAGATTTGTGACATGTCCCTCAGCAAACACTTCTTTCCCAGGGATTTTAAAGCTAAAAAATCACAGCAAACGCTTCTTTCCCAGGGATTTTAAAGCTAAAAAATCACAGCAAATCATCAGAGACTCATCATTAAATGTCACAGTTTGCTGGTGAACATAGCAGTGCTGGGTTAACAGTTGTGGACTCAAAGATCTTAGAGGTTGTTTCCAACATTAACAGTTATACAGTATTGTTAAATTAGGATTAATTGCTGGATTAGTAGTTCATATAGATGATTTCTAGTTTTAATAAAGCTTTTTGCATGATAATTGCTTCTGCAAGGAGCCCTCCATGTAGCTGTCAGTTTAAGTAACATTTTTGAGGACTTAAGAACACACTTTGAAGAATCAGTTTTGAGCTATCCCAGAATTCACTCTATAGTTTATAAACATTTTGTCTTGCTTTCCAGCTTTTCCTTCTGTTTGAAATTAATTAAAAATAATAAGACATGCCAAGCTCTCCCATTACAAAGTTAGTAATAAAATGTTATATATCCATTGTCACTCCCAAATAATTCAGAAAATGGGAAAAGAAAACACTTTTTTTTTTTTTTTTGAGTATTCAACTTTTTAATAACTTTGGAGACACTGCTTTTCTAAAAGGAAATGAAACTGGACTGATGACTATAACTGTAACTTGTGAAAAGGTGAGAATACCCACCCTGAGATTGCATTTAATTTTGTTTGTCAAACAAAAATGAACCAAAACATGGGGAGATGCAAAGAAATGTAAAAGTTCCAGCCAGGTTTTCCTGTCTATGATGGGTTTTAGCTGCATAGACCCCTTCTTGTACAACAGACTGTGCTTAGGTAGAGCAAATGATCATGATGGGCAGAGAAAATGGGAATTTTCTGTACTGACATCTTATGTTCAAACTTATAGACACTTGTGCCACAGGAGAGCTGCCTGAAAAACGACTGCAATTCATATTTAGCAAAGATGGTACCTGGAAATATTCCAGCTCTTTCCTTGCTATCTACCCACTACAGGAACAGAGTAAAATTTCCTTTTTTCTTCCCATGTACTAGCAAAAGAAATTTAAAATATCCCAGTATTTGCCTTGTGATCTTAAAAACAAATTAATAAATTTGCAGGCAAACTTCAAGAAGCCCATGCTTGAACACAAGCCCATGCTTGTGTTTTCTAAAAAGTGCTCAGATAAAACCATTTTTGAGTGTTCAGAAAGTAAAAATTCCACAGCTGTGTGTAGGTGGAGACAAGGAGAACCTCAGATCAATGCACCAAGCAGCACAACTGCTGCAGAAAGGGCTTCATCACTGCCTAAATCAGTTCAGGCCAATTACTCAATGAATAGATATTTCTAGGTAAAGATTTCTTAAATAATTTAAGGAGATTATTGTTATTATCTTCCTGATACATCGGTTTTTAACACCTATTGTTGCTCTGTTTTGGAGAGAAAATTCAAATTTTCTGCCATGAGCAAGCAGGCAGTGAATTGGGAGCTGGGAAAATCTGCCCTCTGCTTGCCCTGATTCTGGTTCCATTTTTGTTAAAGATGACCCCATTCCTGCTGTGTGTAAAAATGTTCCCCTCCAAGAGCTCAGGACCTCTCCTGTGCTGCTCCCTGAGCTGCTCCAGAAGATTTAAGAGCAGGCCCAGAGCAGCTGCATTCAATATCTGAGCCTTGCATTTCAGTGGGAGGTTCAAATGACACTGATTTTCAAATGTAGGGTCACTTCTGGATTTTCTTTTTGGAGTATCGCCGGGCAGGACTTGGACTGGGAGGCCGGAATATGCAAAATCCCAACCAAAAAGGTGAATTCATGCCAAAGACATAAACAAAGAGTGATAGGAAACATGAGCAAGGCTTCATGTGTGGACTTCGCCATTACCCCCAAGAAACAAGCTCAAGCTGTGGATTTGATATGGATTCATATTTCAACCCTGCAATAGTCCAAAGGTCTTCAGCTCTGGGGACTCGATTTGTGCTGTATCAAAGGCAGAAGTCAACTGAAAAACGTTTGATCTGGGCTAAAGTTTAAATCTAAACAGTCACAGAGTTGAATGGGGCTTGAAGTGGGAGTTGTGGCTGGAGGCAGTGTTCACCTCTAAATACAAATTCATTGCAGTACAACACACACAAAAAAAGTGAGACACAGCTGAGAAAGAAGCTGCAGCTAAATGAGAAACAGATTTGCAGCTAGCACAAATGAAATTAAAGGGATGTGGGTGCAAGCCAGCCAATGTATTCTGTTGTGAGACAAAATGTTGGATTTCCCATTTGTGATAACACTGAGCAGCTGAATAGGGCTGTGGCATGAATGTTCCTTCACACAGAACTGATTGCCAAGAGCTGGCAAGGCAGAAAACCCCCCCACACCAGGCTGCCTGCCTAAAAACCTCCTACCCTCTGCCTTGACATCGCAACAGCCCTCTTGAAGACTGTCAGATAGGCTTTGAACAAACAGAGTCTGCAAGAAAAATACTGGGATTTTTGCATTTCCATGTATTTAGGATGCCAGCCACAACATGTGGGCGATTTGCACTAAGAGCTGTGAATCTGTTTTAGCAGTGGGTGCCTTGAAGTATCAGGTTATGAAGGGCAGAAGCAGAAATATTTGTTCTAAACATAAACATTGTTGGACTTCTAAACTGGTAATTTTTAAGTGGTAGAGATTTACATGCCCTTCATTAAGGAGATAATTAGCTTTTAAGACATAACTAAGAACAAAGAGTGATATTTACCCCCTTTTCTTGCTCCTGTTTTCTACCCCTCCCTCCATGTTATTCTTACATTTTTTTAAATTACTTTTTTTTTTAAATCAGTGATTAGACCAACTGGATTTGATGCTTAAACCACACAGGGTTAAATGTATAGCTTCCCCTATATTTCTGAACTTTCTTCCATAAAAAATCTTGAGGAAGATGATCTCTAATTTCACTTCCTCAGCATGAAAAGCAAAACATCTGGTTGTCTTAGTTTCCCACCCTGGCAGCTGACTTTCAAGACAGCAAGTAAGCAATGACATGCTTGAGATTAAAATACAGAAATCTGCTACGTTGGCATAGGAGAGCAGCAATGCAATGGGGGAAAAACACCGAGTTTCTATCACACTCATAATTACAGAGCACAGATAACAGCCTGCAGTTAACACTATAATATATCCTGGCCCCTGCTCTGTTTTTTCTGGCCATTGTGAATGGGAAGTGGATGGAAGCAGCTGGTTGGGGATTCCCCTACAGTGAACAGAGCCCAGCTGCTGCTCAGGGGTTTTTGTCTCCTCCCTTCCTCACACACACAGACCCCGGACACCTGCCCGGGGCACTGGGTCAGGATGGAGTCACCAGAGGGGATTTCAGCAGAAATTTGGTCAGAACACTCTGGAAATAATCCTTTCAATGTTCACAGAGCCACAAAGAATAGGGAGCTTGGGAAGGAGGCTTTGTGTGCTTACATGTCATAGCCAATATCTGTGCTCAGCAGAGGACATGACTAAGTTTGCGCACTTCATTTTTGGTTGAAAGTTGGACCTGATGATCTTGGAGGTCTTAATAATTTTATAATTCTTTTCTATTACCTGTTCCACTCACTTGCACAGTGAAATTGAGCATATTTTCCTTTTAAAATTAATTTTCCGTGTTCTCTTAAATGGCCAATATTATTAGGATGATAGATATAAGGGGATAAATCTTCCTGTTTCGAGTTATTTAGTCGTACTACATCTCAGCCAGGACAACCCATACTTCACCTGTGTTCAAAACCTTTCAGACAGAAATTAGTTTGTGATGGAAGAGTGGTACAGCTCTTTGATATTTTTGTGCAATGGCTGTTAATTTTAAAACCATTGAGCTGGGATCCTCTCGGTAATTTCTTCTGCGCTATTCCTCACTGACTAAGGTCTTGAAATATACTTAAGGTAAGATTCTGCTGCTGTTTCTTAACCTGTTTCTCTCTTCTTCTGCGGCCTGGCTGCTGCAGGACCTTATACTGTGGTTCCGTGGGGAAGCCAATCCTCTGAATTCCAGAGGGCTGGAAAACTCAGAGAATCAGATTTTTCAGGTAGGAAGCGTCCTCTGGCCAGCCTCCTGCCCAGAGAAGGGCCAGCCCTGAGGCTCTACCAGCTTTTTTCAGGATTTTGGCAGACGGGTTGTGAAAACCTCCAAGGCTGGAGGTAACATGGATGCTTCAGAGTGCTTGTTCCAGTGTGGGGCTGTGCCCACAGGGAAGGGACTTCTTATCTCAGCCTCTGGGGAAGGGTCTGGAGCCCCAGAAGTGGCTGAGGGAGCTGGGAAAGGGCTCAGACTGGAGAAAAGGAGGCTCAGACGGACCTGCTGCGTCTGCACAACCCCCTGACAGGAGGGGGCAGCCGGGGGTGTCGGGCTCTGGTCCCAGGGAACAGGGACAGGAGAGAGGGAACGGCCTCAGGCTGGGTCAGAGGAGGCTTGGGTTGGACATGAGCAGGAATTTCCCCATGGAAAGGGTGGCAAGGGCTTGGAAACTGCCCAAGGCGGTTTGGAGTCCCCATCCCTGGAGGTGTTCAAGGATGTGGCACTAGATGCTCTGGACTGGGGACAAGGAGGACGTTAAGCTTAGCTTGGACTCCATGGTCTTGGAGGTCTTTTCCATCCTCAGTAATTCTGATCTTGTAGCTTCCCAGAAAGTCATTCTGGTCTCTTTTGGAGATGGGTGCAATAACTGGTGCTCTCCACTCATGTGGGCCCTCCCTCAATTTCCAAGAACTTTTAAACACAGTAGAGAGCAACCTTATGAGGGCATTGACTTGGATGAATGTGCCATTACCCATCCTTTCTCCAGCTTGCCCCTCCACCAGTGAAGGGATAACACAGGAAATAATATGGAGAAGGTCTGGTCTTTGTGTTGCACAATACAGTCAAAGAGCTTGCACTTATCTTTCATAAGACTTTCATAAAATTTCAAGAGTGTTGAGTGACATTAAGAATAAATTTGCTACCCTGTTCTGGTTTATTTCCTTATCTTGCTTATATGTGTGATAATTCAGTCACTCTGGAATTCTACAGGCTCTACGAAATGCCAAGCCATTAATTTATTCATTGTTTTTTGCTCTTCCTCCTTTCCCACATGAATGATTTCTTAATTATAAAAATGCAACTTGAAGGCTTGTCTGGTTTTGCACTAATTTCTGCAGGTTCTTACCACCACAGATGATGGAATTAGCAGTGACAATAAGATTATTACTAATGATTTGGTAGCTTTAACATTATGCATCCTCCTGGATTAGCCAGTACACACCAGACACCACCTTTGTACTGCATAACTAACCTAGAATGAGGGAAGACCCCCGTATTCTCTTTATTTCTGTTATTTTCTTTGTTTTGATCAAAACCAGAAGCCACCATCAGTCTGAAAGGAAAACTGCAATTACCTATGCTAATGTGTAGCTGAATAGGAAAGTTTTGTGTTTTTTCTTCTCATTCCACCATTTTCAATATGCAGGGTGGTTTTGGTGACATAAATATTTCTTCTTTTCTGTCACATATAAATGCTTGATTTATGCAGCCATGCAGTGGATTTAACGTAATGATGGAATTGTAATAAATCCACAGAATAATTTTTTGTCATTGCTATCACATTACCTCTAGCCTTCTTATCCAGAATAAAAATAGACTAACCATGCAAAAAAAGTGGATCTCTGAATTTTTTTTTTTTTTGCAAACCCAGAAATTAAAAACTATGGATTTACTATATCCTCTCAGGCTAAACCCCTTTTATTCGTGAGTGTTTCAGCTAAGTTTGCCTAGGCAACAAAACTTTCAGTGCTGACCTAAGCCAGCCCTTCCCTCCCATCGTGATTTGCCTATCCCTAATGATAATATGTGTAGACAGTCTAGGACAAAACAGGTTTGAATCCTCTTAAGCTGTAAAAAGAAAGGAACCCAGGGATGTCTGGGCTGGTTTCTCCATCAGAGACAGAAGGTACACACCCATCATACAGCAAACATCTGGACAGCATCAAGCTATCCGGGTGGAGGGGGCAAAAGTCTCTGCTGAAGTCTTTCATGAAAGATTAAATCTCTGCCTGTTTTTTTACAAATACAGTTGTTCAAAGGTGCCTTAATTTCATGTTTCCAATTAGTCTGAAAACTTAAGTTACCCATTTTTAGACATGGCTATAAAACACAGATTTTGTTTGGCAACAACATGGATATTTCAATATTTCATTTTCACTTTGAGGACGAATAAATTGAATATTGTGTCATAGAAAAGCAGTTCGTCTGCAACGAACTCATGCCACCATCATGATGACTTTACAGATGGCAAAAACAGAGGTAGAAAGAAAATGGGCGATTTGATTTCTGTGAATGAAGAGGGTTTGACCATTATTCTACTCTCTGCAGGATTACACTTTCTCACATTTCTGCTCCATGATGGTCTGTTCTGTGAGTTGCAGGTGTGGTTTCTCCTGGGGTGGTTTTATTTGGAGTGATTTCTAGTAGCAAGTGGTTATGCAGGAGAAGGGTGGAGCACGGGAAGTGCGTGAGGTGGGAGTGACACCCAAGGCGGCTTACTTCCCCTCCTCTCCAAGGACATTCCAAGTACTCATACCAACCATCCTAACACAGTCTGGCGTTCCATTGATGGTTATTGCCTCTGGCAATGTGAGCAATGAGACACAATAAACCATCTGCTCAGGTTTAGTCTGCTGAGACCTCGTGGTCTTGGGGTTTGACCCAAAGGTGTTTCTGTGCCCTCTGCACTGTAGGACGCCCTCCACGAATGCCTCAAATTTTCTCAAATAATTTCAATGCTCCTGATTCCTGCTGTGTGGGTGTAAGCCCTGACTATCAATGCATTCCCCAGCTGTGAGGAGGCATTGCAGCTCCTCCAGGAGGACCTGGACACAAGAGAACAAAAGACCAGCCTGGCTGTGCTTCCCCTGTGACCTTGGGTTCAGATGTTTAATCTTGGAGAGTTTCCTCTGTCCCCCATGGCCCGAAAAAGGGGGATAATAATAGCTGCCCATATCATCGGGGGGGTGTGAGGATTAATGAGTTAATGCCTGTAGGGCTCTGTGGCACTCTGTTGACAAGGAGCTGCCTGAGTGCTGTGACAGAGTGCAGGAGCTCGCAGGGCAGGAGTTGTTCACTCCACAGTGTTGATTAGCGGGGAAAAACAACCAGGGCAGAGCAGACAACAGCCATAAAAGCTGAAGGAGCTGCAGAGGCTGGGCTGCAGGGCCCAGCAAGGCTAGGAAACAGTTTGCTAGTTTTTCTGACCTGCTAGATGAAGAGGTTTGTGTTAAAAAAATCTATCCCACACTGAAGGAGGAGGCACACCTTTGTCACATCAGTATGGCATCCTGCATGGGATAGGAGCAATTCAAGGCAAATCCTCCATGGCAGTGCAGAAGGGCAGGAGCGTGGGGGATGGAGTAGCAGAAGACAAGGGAGCCAGAGAAGAAGTTAGCAGCAATAAAAGTCCCCTAAGGCTTGTGCCTGTGTGTGCCCAGCCAGTCATAAGAGATGGCAGAGGTGGGGATTTTGGATGCTGAGAAGGGACCAGAGTCAGTTTAGGTCCTGTATTAGAGGCTATGATTCCTACAGGTACAACCATGTATCTTTTGTTGATCCTCTGTGCCTCCCTTTATTTCTTTTGACAATCAACTTGCTTTTGATAGAGGGTTTTTTCCTTCTTACTTCCTCTCCAGTAACTGATCCTAAAGGGAAAACAAAAGCTTAATCCATTAACTATCAGTGGCGTGAAATAACAGTTTAAATTTTATGACAAATTATTTATATGAAAAATCTCATCTGTAAGAGCATTTGGTGTGAATTTCAGCTTGCAGAAAGTTTTTGTTGCTTGATTCTCACAGTTACTGACACATTATTGTATCTATGTAAGCATGGTCAGGACTTGAAGTGAAGTTCTGAGTGATCTAAAGTGGAACCTCTCAAATGTCAACCTATTGAGGGTACAAATCTAGAGCCAGAGAGAAGGTTTTGCAAATCTTTACGCTGAAAAAAACCCTTAAAAAAAGCTGGCAGTGTGTGCTGGGACCCCAAACCCCTGTGCTGGGCTGAGCCCCAGCGTGGGCAGCAGGGCCAGGGGGGATTCTGCCCCTCTGCCCCCTCAGCTGAGACCCCACCTGCAGAGCTGCCCCAGCCCCGGGGCCCAGCACAGGAAGGAGCTGGAGCTGCCTGAGCCAGGCCAGAGGAGGCTCCAGGATGAGCAGAGGGATGGAGCAGCTCTGCTGGCAGGAAAGGCTGGCACAGCTGGCATTGTTCAGCCTGCACAGGAGAAGCTTTGGCCTGACCTCACTGTGGCCCTGCAGTGCCTGAAGGAGCTGCAGCAAGGATGGAGAGAGACAATTGACAAGGGATGAGGGGACAGGACACAGGGAATGGCTTCCCAGTGCCAGAGGGCAGGGCTGGATGGGATCTTGGGAAGGAATTGTTCCCTGGGAGGGTGGGGAGGCCCTGGCACAGGGTGCCCAGAGGAGCTGTGGCTGCCCCAGGATCCCTGGAAGTGTCCAAGGCCAGGCTGGACACTGGGGCTTGGAGCAGCCTGGGACAGTAGAAGGTGTCCCTGCTGATGGCAGAAGTGTTTGAAACAGCTGAGGTTTAAGATCCCTTCCAGCCCAACCCATTCCATGATTCTTCAATTCCATTAGATTGTCACTATTAACTCCTTCATGTGTTATTTTCCTGGTCCTTGATAATGTTCTCTGTAACTGCTCAGTAGGATGGTGTCCTATGATTTTTACTATACTTAGTAAAATCCAACCCGACTCAGGTGATACTTCAAGGTTTTTTTACAAAACAAAAGAAACAAAACAATTTAAAAAACCCAAAACCCAACCAAGCAAATAACCACCACCACCACAAAAACAACAACAAAAACAACAAAAGCCCCACAACAAAACAAACCAAAACAAACAAAAACCCCAACCAAACAAAAAGGGACAAGTTTTAGCATTTAGCTTTAATCATCAGTGAAAATTAGTACAGTTACTCTCTTTCTAGAATCTATAAAGATTTTGATCAGAAGCTGACAAATTTCAGGGATACTCTCCATGCTTTCCCTGTGTTCTTGGTTTTGTGCAGCAATATCATTGTAGAAATGTCTCTTCCTCAAGGCAGGGATTGGCTACATCCATCCTGTTGCAATAAAAAACCTTGTGACTGCATGTGGAGCAAGTACTTGTAATTCACCCAGAAATTCTGCTAAGCAAACAAGCTCATTCTGTTCTGGAAACAAGGTAGAGCAAACTTGATTTCCTGTAGAACTGCTAAATCTCAGATGAGTCCCCCACTTTTCATGCCTGAGACTTTATATCACAACCAAGATCTTTCAAAACGAAAACAATTTATGCAAAGGGTATACATCTTTATGCTATGTACCCCTATCAAATATAATTGCCCATTTTTTCAACTGTCTTCAACTACTTTACAGCCCTGCAATTCAGGTCTCCTGAGATATTTATAAATTGCTTCTATCTCTAAAACAAAAAAAGGAGCCATATGCATTTCTGCATTGCTATGTTTTTATTCTGGAAACGTCATAGTGCAAATAACTCATCAACACTTGGGTTCCTTCCTGTATAAAATGTGATGAGAAGTGATTAATTTTTATGCCAGAGTCTTCCTTTACACTCATCACAATTTTACATAAGTTTTGAAAATCATTTGTTTTGCTGAAGTAGTACAGGAACTTAAATATAACATACAGACTAAAGACCAGCATTCTACCTTCATAGAATTAAGGTTGGAAAAGACATTTATGGCTATCAAACCAAACCATACACCCCAGGAGCTGCACAGGAGTATGTCACAAAGCTACAGCTTATTTGCTAGGAACCACTATCCTGTCCTTATAGAGGAATATATGCTCAGGAGGATCCATCCTAACTCACAATGCACCACACAGGTGTATGCGAAGCAGAAACAACAGAGGATATCTTACATGATCCCCTCTTCAGGGGCTTGACATGACCATCCCAATGTCTAAAGGTTTTGTGGCAGGAAAAAGCCCTGCACTTTCATTTCTTGGGGGTGGGGTGGGGGTGGGGTGTGTGTGTGTGTTTGTGTCCCTTTTGGGGCACTACAGCCCCAAATGCAGAGTGGGAGCTGGAAGATGGGGTGATCAGTAAGGCTGGGCATGAAAGAAAGAAGAGTTGTGACTGAGGAGGAGAGTGGCACCCCTGGTGTGACACAGGACACACTGACCCAGCCAGAAGCAAGGTCTGGAGATCCTCTGGCCAGCAGCCAGCCTTGGTGTTCTGGGACCATCACCTGGGAGTTCTCCTGGGTGATGCCTTTTTCAGGCTTACCTAAAAACAGAGGCCAGGCAGAATTCAGAGAATAAAAATTGATATATTTATTGAAGGGCCTTCAGGTACATTAAGGGCAGACAAAGCCTCCAGAGGGGCTACACTCAAAAATGGTCACAAGTTTTTCAGGCAGTTATACCCCTCGTCAATTTATGTATCGCTGGTTAATCCTGCAGTTACAGCTTCAGGTAATGAAGTAATTTACCCCCAGTTTGCTCCCCCCCAGACTCACGTTTGTTTATAGTTTTTGGGGCCTGCGGCTGTAGGGTATCCTTGATTCCCAGGCCTGGAGGGATTGTTTTGTCTGACCAAATTGTGAAGACAGCAGGTAACACTCTATATGGAGTTTAGAGTTATACCCTAAAGCAGTACAGGATTTGAGAAATGTAGCAGCTAAAATCCTAAGGCAGTCCTGGGGGCTGCGTCCCGCCAGCGGCCTGGGGGCACCTGTTGGACATGGCAGGGAAAGGAGCCCCAGTGACAACTGCCAGGAGCCCCGTGGGGCGGGGGCTGATCCCCAGCACAGAGCATCCCTTGTAACCCTCACAGCCTCAGCCCCACTGAACATCCAGCCCCTCCAAATTAGCGGGGCTTGGCCACAGCAATGAATCTCCCACAACATGATCCGTGTGAGAGTGGCCAGCTGCTGGCTGGAGGGGTCCCAGGCCCTTCCTGGGATGCTCTGGAAGAGGGACACGCTGACCTTGGGTTAGGCTGAGTTTGCAGCCACAACCCCAACCCTCCTGTAGATCCCCCCATCTTGGCCAGCACAGCCTTCCTGGCAGGGTGACAGCACTGAAATCCCTCTCCCCATCCCCTAATAGCCGTGATGAGGTGCAGAAACACGGGAGCCGAAATCCCCACGTAATTGTTCTCCAGTGCGGCAGCCTTGCAAGGGAACGCGCCTTGGGAACATCTGGTGTTGGGCTGGGAATTAGGACCAGATATGGCTTTACAATGACTAGATTATTGCACATGACACTGCTGCCTGCAACAGGGAAATTCTTGTTTCAGTTCCTCCAAAAACAAAACAAAAAGCATGTTAATTTACTTCTTTATTTTCTCAACGAATGTGTGCCTTTGTCCGTATGTCATTCTGGACAAACTGAGGAAAGAATCAATTTTCTGTGATAAGCCTGGAATAAAAATAAATTATGATTTCCTATATCCTGCAGAAATGACATGGCTATGAATGTCAGTGTAGCAGTTAACATTTCCAGTTCTCCCTCCTTCCAGGGCTGAGTCTCTTTACACGGCAACAGCTGGGAACGGGAAAGATGACACACACAGCTTTCCTCTATTCTGCTTAATGAGTGAGTCTCTAATGAGAACAATTACTCTAGCCAGTAACAATACTCCTTGTAAGAAGGAAAGTTACTGATTCCTCTTCTGTTTGCTACTTCTCATATAAATATGGTAAATAGAAAAGCTATGTAATACGGATGTACTCTTCCCAAATGGATTTGGACCTTATTTACTTTTTTTTTTTTTTTTAAAGTCAGGGAGATTTCTGAATATTGGGGGATTTTCTTTCGCTGGGGGGAGAATTTATTTTTTTTGTAGACATCATCAGCCTTGCTCTGCACAAATACTGAGTCTCTAAACTGTTCAGAACTGATATCTTTTAGGTGCTCAGAGCTTCCTCCTGCCAAGATATTATCTGATGTTGGGAAAGACTGTCTGACTCTGAACAAGAAGTTTTCTTTGGAACAAAGGACCTGATATTTATCCTGGAATATTTTCTGCCTCTGTCTGGTGATTAGCTCAACTACCTCAAACTTTCCCATTTCTTCCACCTCCTTTCTTGACTGCCTTCCTTGCCCAGAGAGCCTTTCCCACTCCCAGCTCTTCCCAGAATCCCAGGGCTCTGGGAGGGATGGTGTTGGGAAACAGGAGTGGGTTGCCAAAGTAACTTCTTGTCACATTACACGTGTTAGATGTTCCCAGAACCGGGAAATACATTGGTGCTGAGGATCTCAGGAGTTGCACTGAGACCTGAAATAAGGTGTCTCCTCTTTCACTGACTATTTGTATCTGTGAGAAATTAAGAATTCTCCCTGAATTACATTACTGGGATTTGTCTAGAAGCCTGTGGGAGACACCAGTGTGTGGCTGATACCTGTGGAGGTAATGCCTGTCATGCCATGAAGGTTTGATGGAAGCAGTGAAATGCTCTGTGGCCAAGCTGAGCGTATTTATATGCATACACATGAATAAAACAATACAGTATATACAATATGAAAACCTCTGCCCTCATGGGAGAAGAGTCAGATGAAAGCTGACTCATTTTTGCTCAGTTTTAGTTGCTTTGTTCCCATTTTGCTACTATCCCATTTATTCTTGCATTGCCCAGTTGAAAATTAACCAGCAGAGGATTAACAGAAAATAAAATTCCCACTCTCACTGTCAGTAAAACTTGTGCCACAAGCGTTTTCATGCTGACTGAATCAGAACAAAATTCCTCATGTGTGAACTCACTGATCACAATTAACTCACAGCAGGGTGTCTACCATCAAGGACAGTGAGCTGATGGGAATTCGTGTGGGCAGCTGGAAGGGAGGAAGAAATGTCATAAAAATTCCAAACAGTGCATACCTTCTGAAAAGTATCACACACTTTGGGTGAAACCTTGATTCTTTCCATGAAAATGCCTCTCCTTCTTGCAGTCCAGGATTTTACACTTTAGGAATAAAGGTGACTTAATTCACTTTAGGAATAAAGGTGACTTAATTTTTGAATCTTCAAATCAATTTCTGCTTAGGATCAGGTAAAACAGTGCAGAAAAGGGGTGCTGTGGAGGATAACCATGGATGAAAAAGAAATTTAATTTGTTTATCTTGACTCACAGTGAACATCTACAAACAAGGGCATCACCCATCGGGAGTGGCATAGAGCAGAATCTGGATTTTGGATTGTGGCGCTGGAATGAATCGCCACAATCCATGACTGCAACTCCACAATGAAGGGGGTTTTACAGAAAGCAATTGATCTTCAGAAACACCTGGGATCAAACTGGCCTCCTGCACATCACCAACAGTTGTACTGATAGTTCAGCTCTTCATTTTTCTATTGCGTTTTAGTGACAAGAAATTGTACAGTACATTTTGATGAGGAGGCAGGGATTTTCCAAGCACACGATGTCTATGTGACTGGCACTACTTCCTATAAAATTTCTGTGGGAGTCTTCTAATTCCATCACAATCCTTTATTTTTAACTTTCTGAAACCCAATTCCAGTACAATACAAAATGAAGACAAAGAAGATACAGTGTAATTTTAGTTTTGTCTTCAGATTTCTTGTCAAGCATTATTATGGTAAGGAAGAAAAAGAAGAGAAAGAAAGAAAGAATAAAAAACGCCTCTGAAGAAACTGCTTTTATATATAATTTAAAACCTTGATAAAAGATGAAATGAAGTTTCTGTTCAGGGAATAATTTTTAGAAATTACCACTTGGGTATTACATATTGCACAAAGTATTAAGAAGCTCACAGGTAAAATATTTCTTGCATGTTTTGGCCCACACAGAGAAATGTTCTTGAGCAAAGCTGGGTAAAATGGGCAAAATGGTTATTTTTGGTGGGGTTCAGACAAGTTTCCCACTGCCAGAGGGCAGGGCTGGATGGGATCTTGGGAAGAATTGTTCCCTGTGAGGGTGGGGAGGCCCTGCCCCAGGGTGCCCAGAGGAGCTGTGGCTGCCCCTTGATCCCTGGCAGTGTCCAAGGCCAGGTTGGACATTGGGGCTTGAAGCAGCCTGGGACAGTGGAAGATGTCCCTGCGCATGGCAGGGGTGGCACTGGGTGGGATTTAAGGTCCTTTCCAACCCAAATCAGTTTGTGATTCTGTGATTCTTTCATGACCATAAACTGTTTGAAGACACAAAGAGGACATCTGGGACTTGTTAAGGAGAAAGAAATTTCCTAAATACATGAAGCTTGACCTCTACTCCAAAGTATGGCTGATCCTTGAAGAGAAGGTGATAGTTTTAAGCTTACATTTCCTTAGGCTACTTTGACATAAAATAGACAAAGATACATTACAATTTTTTCACTGTCTTTTGTGAGATGTGCCTATAAATGAAATCTTGAATACATAGGAGCTTTTGTAACTATGACATAAATGCACATGCTGTTTAGATGAAAAACAGGCATGCTGCAAGCTTCCCATTTAATTTGTGTAGAGCCTTCACTCCACCAGCTGGATTTCTTTTCCTGAACATTATAATACTCACTAATGGGAGGGCTGGAGCCAAGAACAGGAAAAATAACTGGCCCAAATGAGCAAGTTATTTAGACTGAGAAAAGGAAGATATAAATACCTTTTATTGCTGGGTGAGAATCAAGTCAGCGCTGCCGGGGATTACCCAAGTGTACCAAGAATTGACAGCCAAAATTTAACATCTTTTACCAAGTGCATGTCAATGTTCACCTGTATGGTTTGGTACCTTTTAAGAGCTCAGCAGTGAGGGAAGGACTGGTGTTGTGTACATATTTCCTGTGGCAAAGGAAGCTCTGGAGGGGCTCAATCTCCTCTATCTCTGAACTTTCCGGCGAGGTCTTCAGGTCATGCCTCCCAGCACACCTTTTTCTGCTCATGCACTTGGTCCTCCAGAGCTCTTCTGCAGGCACCAGTAATTTTAACTAGGGTAAATCAGTGTATTTTGTCTTCTGCCTGACTTTTGCAGCACCAGGGGAGCTGACCCTGTCAATCTTATCACTCGTGCCTGCGGATACTCGCGCGTCTCCATCCCTGACCCATGGCCCTTCTGTGCCCTTCCCCTCATGCCCACAGGGTTCTTATCAGCAGCCTCTTATGAGAGGTTCTGTGAAAGAGCTTCTGACACTCCAAAAAAACAAAACAAAACAAAACAAACAACTAGCTAAAACTCCTTTAGGACTTCTGTACACAAGGAAAAGAGTTACTCCTTCAAAGACGGGGGATTTTTGCTTGCTATTATGTTATATTTGGAATATTGACATGTTTTATGTGCTGTTTCAATTTGCTTGCAGCAATAAGATAAATCCTGGCACAATATTATTTAAAAAAACTAAAGCCGAGTCACATTTTTTACGTGAGGAAAGCCATGCAATTGCCTGTGCTAGTGTGACATCACGGGTGTCAGAGTTAAGAGAACAAATCTTCATAAAATATCATTTTAACCCCTTAACAGTTTGATTTAAGGATATGTATTAAGTCTTGCCTAGAAAAAGGTTAGGTCTTAGATTAGACTCTGACTTAGGCCTGGCATGGTCGTTTCTCAGATCCTCTCATGAAAGCAGTCCAATTTATACAATGGCCACAAAAACAATGCATGTTGCTGGAACACCCTTCCCTGATGAGATGCTAAAAATATATATGTATTTCTTGGAAAACACTCATTAAGGAGTTTGGAATTGTTTCCAGTAACGCTTGGTCATTAATTAATAAATGTTCAATATGTGACTGAGAAAGCTGTGTCACTGTTGAGAAAGCCAAGAATTAGCTGACGAGTCAGTCTTAACTCATGCCATAAATATTTGACTGTAGACCATAGAAATTTAGGTCAGAAAATTTAAATATTCTATACATGAAATTCTCTGAAGTATTTTTTTTTCCATCTCATACCATCTAAAAGTATATTAAAAATCAGTTTATCCACTGACTCAGAGGATCCCTGTGAACATGCCAAGAGCTTGCATTGAAAGCAGGTTGCAGAAATCATGATTAAACTCCCTGTCCCTGCTCCCAAATTGTCTTTTAGATAGAGGGGTTATCTGTTTTCTTCACCAGGAAATATGCTTCATAATAGAGAGCCCAAGAACATCATAAAGAAGGTTCAGGCTGCAGATACCTTTGTTTACATCCGATTCATACTCTTTACATTTTCACCACTTTATTTTTTGAGACAGCGTGGCAAACACTTTAATGAGATAGAGACAGCAAGAAAGTAGAGATAGGCTGCAGGTTTAGTAAGAGCCTGGGATAAGAAAAAACCCACTTTTTATGTTTTTAAAGCTGAAGGGGCTGATGAACTTGACAGGAATAAAAAAGAGTAGGTTCAGTGGTTTCCCTGATAGGAGCAACTAAATAGTGAAGTTGAGCACTATGAAGGCTCTTCTACACTATAAATGGACTTTCAGTGCTGGTATATGAGAGTGACACCTTTGTCTTCTGACATTACCATTGGCATGGATTTTAATTCTTTTGGGAAAGCTTAAAAAAATCTTTTTAACACATCAACCTCTGGTAATGGGTTCTAACGGTGGCTTCACACAATATTTCACTTTTACTCATATGAGGCTGAAAACATCTCCTCAGACTTTTCCCCAGCCAGTAATTCTGTGGTGGGTTCACTCTAAAGTTCCATATCCTAAAGCTTGCTGTAGTGATTTACACTCCAGAGTGCTTTCCCCTCCCTGTTGTTTGGAATAGGATTTACTGTAGGAAAATAATTGAGAAAACAACTCACTCTTATAAAAATGGCCATGAAATTACTGGCAATAGAACAATCTCAAATTCTACAGTTTGGGATTATCTGAAAGTTTGTTACACAAGGTTTTTTTTTCCCCAGTCTTGCTACGTGGATGTCCATAAATCATTACAACATGGGCATTTTATCATGGGAAGTCTGGCTTTAAAAAAATAAGGACAGAAAATAAAAACCATGAAGTATTCTGGATTTTTTTTTCTTCAAGTACAGTGTGATCCCAATCCTACTTTATTTCCCTGCATCAGGAATGCCTCTACTAGACACAACAGAATTGAAATTGGAATCAAAACTGTGGTTTCACTCCATAATTATCGTTATGTTTAGATTTAATATGTCAGCAACTCAGGGCTGAACTTTGGTTGTCCTGTGCCAAAATCCCACCACGGTAAAACTGAAAGCTTTTACGATGCAGGTATGGCTCAGATGATAAATTTCAATGCTGCTGCCTTCCTCGGGCTGGTTCTGAATGGCAGCTTTCATTTCAGGAGCTCAGCTCCGTGGATATCTGGAATTTCCTGCCAGCTCTGTGCTGCAGGGAGGAAAGGGGCTGTTAGGCACTCTTAGGTGGGGAGTCTTTGATGTCAGCAGCCCTTAGGGGAGAGAGTCAGTAGCATGCATCAGAGCAGCTTTGTTTGTGCTCCTGTATGGATTTGCTGTTCCAAGAAAACCTGGCATTTTAACTGTCACTTTCGTTCCTGTTGTGTTCCTTCCCCAGGCACAGGTCTGTATTTTGCAGATGAGGCAAAAAGTCTAACCTCTATTTTCCTGCAGTCCCTAGAATTTGGGCTATAACATTGATGAAAAATTACTCTCCAATGTGTGAAAGGTGTCTGAGAGTGCCTCATAAATTTTCTGGAAGTTCTTTTAGGTGTCATTATACCCCAAGATAAAGCACAGGTGTGCCTTCCTGCTGTTCCTCTCCTTCTGCTGAGGACTCGTACCTTGTTCCTCACCACATTCTTTGTCAAGAAATCAAAGTGAAAAGTTTAATTTCAGTGGGATTATTTTTCCCGACTGCTACCTCACTAAAATGTTAGTGGCTTTTCCACAAAATTCTGTTTCCTCCATGAAACACTCACCCTCTGAGACTTCCCCATGCTTTTGCATTCTCCACTGAAGATTTCAGGTGTCTGTCTCTGTCTCTTCAACTGCTCAGATTTTTTCAGATTATCCCAATAAATTAATAACTCTATTATAAAAAGCTATTTTTAAACTTTTATTATTACTTTTGCCCAAACTGTTGTTCTACTTCAGAACAAAATACACTTTAGAATGCAACTTTTTCCAGAAAAAGGAAGAAATGTAGGTTTTGTCACCTTAACCATAAGTAGATTTTATCAGCATCTGCCCTGGTTTGAGACACTTTGTGTGGTTTGTGTTATCCAAATTCCATGTCTTGCCCCAGGTTTATTAACTGGCAGTGGGATTAATTGCTCACCTTCCACGGGAACCTTTTCTGCTGAAGAGTTTCTCTTCAGAAAAACTTCTCTGTGCATAGCTTTTGCAGTCTATATTGACTTGTATTTTCTAGCTGGTCTAATTAGCATTTTCTAAAAATTTTTTAACATTTCCACTTTCCGCATTGCTCCAAACCCTGTCCAACATGGCCTTGGGCACTTCCAGGAATGGGAATGTTTCTCTGTAGAATCCAGTATTAGCAATTCTGGTGGAAATATTTTTAAATATTTTCTATTTTTAAATATTTCCTAGTTTAAAATATTTCCTAGATACTAAATTTATGGAGAGTTTATGCCAGTTTTGCACTGGTGAGAAACCCTAAAGAAGGGGAGAGTCCTGCTTTTGCTGATGTCCATGGTAGTTTGATGAAGATACTGGATTTTATGGTTTGTAGTCTGAAAAGACACTTAATCCAAAGTGAAGACCTAATGGTTTAAGAACAGTGTACTTTGGAAATCTGTATGAACTCATCTCTGAAATTGTTTGTCTTAATGCCCAGATATCCAGAAAAATGTCCATTTAAAGTCAATGTGAATCACAGAATCACAGGATGGTTTGGGTTGGAAGGGACCCTGAAGATGATCCAGGGCCACCCTCTGCCATGGGCAGGGGCACCTTCCACTACCCCAGGTTTTTCCAAGCCATGTCCAGCTTGGCCTGGAAAATGTCAAGGAATGTTTTAATTTAAAAATATGAGGACTGAGGCATCTCTAAAATGACGCTTCACGTCTTGCCCTGAGAGACAGCTGGGGACTTGCCTTTTGATCCCTCCATGAGAATAGACTGGTGAGACTACCCCACTGTTTTCATGTCCTTTGTTATTCCAGGTGCAAGTGATGAAAGCTTCTAGTAATAAAAGGACACATGGCAAATAAAGGCGGGGTGGCTTCTGCATGGAGTGCAAGTTTTTGTCCTGGTTATGCACAATGTGGCAGCCAATTTGCTCTTTCAGAAGAGCCTGGGGTTGGAAAACCAGGGGGAGCTGCCTTCTCTCTCTCTAAGTGACATTGGAAAGCAGATAGCAGCAGAAATGAGATTTTTTTTGGTGGGAAAATGGCTGTGCCTCTTAAGTTTTGCTGCCTTAACTGATCCCTGCAGCACCAGGGATGTTTTGTATCCTGTGCACGGGAGAGGAAGACATCCAGAGGTGGCACTTGGGGACATAGTTTAGTGCTGGACTTGGCGGTGCTGTGCTCATGTTTGAGCTTGATGACCTTGGAGGTCTTTTCCAACCCTGATGATTCCATGGTTCTGTGGATCACAGGTCCATCCTCAGTGAAGGAAGAGCTGCTCACTCCAGCCAGATGAGTTTTGCCATGTCACCCGCCCAGAGCCGCAGACTCTGATTAGAGACAAACAGCCCGGTGTTTGTTCTCCTATGGGATTGAATTTTGGCAATCAGCCATAACATTTGTGCAGGTTGGCAGCAGCTTTTCCTGGGTTTGATTCATTCCCTATTTCTATAATCATAATCAACCAGCTTTTTTTTTTTTTTTTTCTTTTTAGTGGAAAACTCCTCTTTCATCTCCATTTTCATGCTTGCCTAGAAAAACATAATCTTTTTCAAACAGATGTGGTAGAAAAGAGAAATATCCTCCTGTTTCTAGTCTCTTCATTTTTCTTACCATTATGAATCAGATCTACTTCTGCAGAGCTGACTGATGCTAGATTTTATTAATCCTACCATTTCAGTCACCCAAGCATAGAGAAATATAAATAGCCTGAGGAAGGCAAGACTTTGATTTACCGTTTTGTGTCACTTGCAATGATGCCATTTGATTTCCCTGGTGGCCGCACAGCTTTCCTTGACTCTTTCTTCCAGGCTGGTTATGAAAAGGAGCCACCAACAGGAGCCAAGAGAACACAAGACAAAGGTCAAAAAAAACTAATCCTTGAGAAAACAGAACCAGTATTCTTTCTTCAGTGATACAGAGAGAGAACAAAGAGGTTGAATATGTATCTGCTTTGTACATTTCAATAGCTGATTGTTTTTTTCCTCAGAGAGGAAAATACTGGGCAAATCACCTGGCAGATATGACAATTTCAAGTGAGGTGCTATTTCTGTTAGGCTTATCAGAAATATCCAGTGTCTCAGGAAAAAGGAATTGTACGTGAAAAAGAAATTGTGAGGGAAAAGAGGCCTGCAAGCATAAACACAATGGAGAATTAAAATCACAAAATAGAGCATTGTTATTACAAAATAGCAGAAACGGGGCTAAATGGTTCTGGAGGCATCTTTGCCTCTCATGGATGATGTTGGAACAATTGTGGATCAGTAGAAAACAACCAAGATATGAGACAAAATCATTTTGGCCCTGTTTGGATCTGGACATAGTGCAAATATTACTTATATTAGTTCTTAGTGCTGGTGAGTCTAATTTATGTACTCACTAATGGATATACAGAAACACAGAGGAAAACCCAGAATGTTTTAATTCTGTTTGTGTGTTTTATTGACAGGATCCTTCTCCCATTCAGCAAACACATTCTCTCACTCCAGTGTAGGATATTTCCCCTTTCCCTGGTGCACATGCTCTTGCATGCCAGAAAATGTTGCTAAACAGCTTCTATTAGTGATGCTATAAATCATAAGGACAGCTAAGATTAGTTTGCACTTCTGGAACAGGGATAATATCCAGTTGGACACGCTTCCATTGTCATTCCTTATGAGTATCATCTGGTAGCATCATACACATTAGTGAATTGTAAATTTTGTAGACATTTTGAGGCATTGTCCTTTACATGTACATCAAAATCTTTATTTTCCCTCCAAAAAAAGAATATTTTATGTTGAAATGGGGGCTAATAATGTCTTTTCTGAGATAGAAGGTTTTGATAAGGGTCTTATTTCTAAGAATAAAGCTTTCAAGAGAATAAAACAGCAGTCTGTTGGAACAAAGGTTTTTGGAAGTAAAGCTTCTTTAGTCACCCCAGGAGAGTTTGTTCCAAGTGAGCATGCAATAGAGAAGTAAGGGTTTGGAAGGTGGAAAAGGCCAAAATCTGTAGCAGAAGCACAGCAGAATAGCACAGGCCTGATAATTTCAGTTATAATTAGTGATAAATTGATAAAACATCTTCTTAGAGATGATGAAGTTATAGTTGTTTAAATGACTGAGATCTGGATTACAGTTTAAATCACTTGGTTGATTTAAAATCTGAGTAGGTCCCAGTCTTCCTGCCTCTACATACAATTTAGGGAACATCCTTCACCTTATTTAGTGATAATTAATAGTTCATCAATAGTCTTGGTTCTCTCAGAACACAAACACAAAATAAGGTTTTCCTTTCCTCTCCTGAACTCTTTTCATGTGTTGGGTGCTGCTCCCCATAAAGCTGGAGGGTGTTCTGACATGGTGGAATGAGAAAAGGTCTGTGTCCACATCCAGGATCCAGGACATGTCCACAGCTCCATTAATGAACAGCTGAGCTGTCCGAACACCTGGAGGCACCAGGGCATAGGTGAGTGGGATGCTCTGGCTGGAAGCACAGCAGGTTCCCTGGAAAGAGACACGGTGTGGTGTTTAACTACATGAAATCAGTGCTGCAAAAGAACTCAAGCAACCTCCTAAAATGAAGTAAGATCACGCATAACTTGGTGCAGTTTATCCTCTGATTCCGAAAAGCTTTAAGTAAAGGTGCCTTAGGATTCCTAACGGGGCTGTGGAATTGCTAAACTGCAAACCCATCTGTTGAAAATTCCATTTGCTTTGATGAGGTCTCTAATTGTGTCTCTGCCAGTTTCCCCATCAACAGTATGGCATGCTTTAACCAGGAGTGTTTTTAGACTGAATTATTCTATCTTCAAAATGCTCGAGATGGAATTTTTCAAACAAAGTAAAAATCTGCAATCTGTTTAAACACAGGAGGGACTGCAACAGAAATTGCTCAGACACTCCCAAGGATCAGATGCTTTAATGCAGCTTCTGGAGCTGCATTTAGAGGGATAAAAGGAAAGTTGAAGCACAACTGCTGCTAAGCTCTGGAGCTTGCTGCTGTGTGTCTCTGCCGGTTCAGGATCATTTGAGTCCATTTCACTCTCCCCGGCCCAAACTTGTGGCCTGGGCAGCCTCTCCGGCCCAGTAATGCTGCCTGCCACAGGCACAGTGCTGATTTCCTCATGTATCTGGCACCTCATCCAGTGTTAGGATGAATTCTTCCAGGGGAGAATTTGGTGCAATACAGATGGCACCCTTCTGCTTTCCCTGAGGAGACTGGGAGGTGTATGATCAGTATTTTATGATCAATGCCTGAACGGAGCCCACAAGAAGGATGGAGACAGACAATTGGCAAGGACCTAGGCTGACAGGACAAGAGGGATAGCTCCAGAGGGCAGGGCTGGATGGGATCTTGGGAAGGAATTGTTCCCTGTGAGGGTGGGGAGGCCCTGCCCCAGGGTGCCCAGAGGAGCTGTGGCTGCCCCTGGATCCCTGGCAGTGTCCAAGGCCAGGCTGGACTCTTGAGGCTTGAAGCAGCCTGGGACAGTGGAAGATGTCCCTGACCATGGCACTGGATGGGCTTCAAGGTCCATTCCAACCCAAACCAGTCTGTGATTATATGAACGTGAAGGTGGTCAAACCAACCAACCAAGATATGACCTGAAAGCAGCTGGATTTCAAAGGTCTTCCATGTGAGAAGAGGTAACAAGTTTTTACTTCCAGAAGCCATGGTGAATTCAGAGATGAAAATCTTTTCCATGCCTCTGGTTTGTGCAGGAGGAATATAATTAAGTGAACAGATTGATGTCAGAACGTGGTCCCTGGGCAGGCAGAGGTGGGGGGAGAACTCACTGACTTGTGGAGTGCACTCAGAAACCCCTCTGGAACAGGGAGCCCCAGCCCCAAGTAGGTCTCCAGTGATGATGATAATTTCAAGTGCTATCTTTGGTATCAGGGTTTTATGTCCTCAGTAAATGACAAACAATTCAAATGTCAAGAATGCCTTATCACTGGGAAGGGATTTTTTTTTTCCCCCGTCTCCTGGAGTCTTACCAGCCTGTGTGAATAAATTGTGAGAATTTGGAGGTAATTTGTTCCAAAGAGACAAGGATCAGTGCGTTCCTTTGGCTCTTTATTAGCTGGAAAGGGCGGGGGAAAGAAAATGAGCATGTAGCTTAATAGGAAATCAAAACTGGTCTGTGAATGTGTCTGGACTGGCTTATTCATGACTGTGATACACATGTAAAATATGCTGGTGGTGCTACACAGTCAAAAACACAGCTTGCCAATGCTGTCAAATTACTATTTATTTCCTCTTAATTCCACTGGGTGGGACATTTATACATCCAAATGTCCAAATACATCTATCATTTTGTTGGAGTTTTCATTAGCCCTACTACAGCTCTAAAAGGTTATTTAAGTTTTTGCATGTGGGAATGACCAGCTGTGGAGATTTTAGAATTGGAAAGGGTACTTTTAAATTTTGACCTGACTTGACTTCTTTACTTTAAAACAAAGTATTTTGTGTTTTAAAACAAGGCCCCCTTCCCCCCCCCGAACAAATGAAGCCATATATAATTGTATCCTTTTAAAACCTCCTTGTCTTCCTTTTGGGGAAAATATAGTATTTTAACCACTGAGTTCATCAAAGGTAGGTGTTGTTATGTGGGGTGAGTGATGTATAGGTTTCTCTAATGTAAACAGTGATGCAGAGGGTGTCAAGGAGGGTGTCCTGTGTTAAGATTATGTCCTTGGATAACTTTGTAAAAGAGATGGTAGAGGTTAATTGGGCCTGCCCAAACAGGAGGGTTGGTCCTCAGCTGAACCCGTCTGCACAAACATGGCCATTTACCGAAATGTTGTGGCAGCTGGGTATGGGCACTGCCTGCTTCCCACTCATTGAGAGCTGGGATGGAGGGAAAACCTGTTTTCCTGTGGCACAGCTTCTGAAGAGCCCTTTCAAACAACATAAATGATGATTAGATGCTCTCATAGATTCTGTAAGTTCTGAATGTGACAGACCAGCAAGGAACTTCCACATTCCTTAATTAAGTAATTATCTCCCCTACTGACGTCCCAGGAGCTGGAAGCAGCAGTTGTGTCCCTGGAAATGTTTATATTTGGGTCCTTGAGAACATGTTGTCATCTCCCTCCCACACCAGTGGGGATTACATGAGTTAGTAACACTCCTCTCAAGGTCTTTTTTGTCCAGATTCAGGAAGTGTTAGACAACCTTCCTGCAGCTACTGGTGAAGCAGGGAGAGATCGGGCTGCTGCCACAGGTGCCACAGGTAATTTTATTTCTGAGGTCTCTGAAGCTTGAGCTTGGTTGGTGTTCCATCAGAGGAGCCTGGGCTCCATCTGTCACACAGCCAAAGGGATGGGTACCCTCTGAAGAGACAGGTCATGCTTGAGTACCTGTGCTCCTTGAAACAGGGAACAGCTCATGGAACTTAGGCAAAACCTCTGGAGATGGATTATATCCTGTCACATACTGACTGACTGAAAAACACAGGTGTGTCTTTGGCCACATAAGCCCCTCAGGTTTGAAATGGAATCGAAAAATTTAACACCAGGGTTAGCTGTGTCACACTGGTCATGTTGCACCTGGGAAGGATTTTCCTCAACTATTTGATCCGGCAGAATGACTGCTCCTCCACACCTTTTGCCTTAAGGCCTAAGGGTATCATGGAAAGAGGTGCTATTTATAAAACAGCCAGGTAAACAATTCAGGCCTCATGCTCAAAACCTTTTTTTCAGCATGTAGGTGGATCTTGCATGTGCAGCATGCTGATTATTACACTGTGATACGGGAGCTAAGGGAAAACCGCTCCTCTAGGAAGCCAAGTGCCATCAAATACGTGAAGAATCCACATGGGCCTTGTAATGGAGGCTGGGAGCACTCCCCAAATGCCTCTGCAACGAATAGTAATGCTCAGGTAAAACAACAGAAAAGGGAGACTTTGGGAAAAGGGAAACCCTAACTCTGGAAAACCTTCCTTAGTTGGGAATGTTTGGACTAGATAATGTAAAGTTGCTGCCCGAGTATGAGAAGCAGGTTTAGATCACACTTTCCTGGCTTCTGGTGGTTTTCACCAAGCTCAGCATTTTAAATCATTAGGAAGATGTTGGTTTTGTTTTCTTTACTCTAGAAGATGATTATGAAAGGGAGAAGGGGAGCAGGAATCCTTCAATCATGGGGAGCCTTCCTAGGCATAAGAGAGTGGGCTCTGCCCCTGATGCCAGTGGGATAGAAGTGGAGACAAACTGAAATAATAAAAGCCTCAGAGCACTAACAGACCATTTATTCCCTCCACCACAGTGTAGCTTCACCTCTTGGTGACAGTGTATTTCCACTGCTCATTACTGTGGCTATGGAGGTAGAAAGGGCATTCACAGAAAAGGGAAACTGTTCCAAGAACAGGAAATCTTCCTGTCATCCTTGGACTCCACTTTGTCTTTCCTCCTCCACTAGCCACTTCTGCCCATCTACTTATCAGTCCCTCCAGAACATCAGACCTTCACAGTGACCCCATCGCTTACTCAGGCTTTACTCTTTTCCCAACATGGCAATTACTGCTGTTCAATTCAGCCTTCCTAATCCCTGCTTTGAATTTGAGGTCGTTTAAAGTGCAGATGTGGATGGAAATTAACATAGTATTAATCCATAGCAAGTACACACACGGGTGTAAAATACTGTGTTCCAAGAGTAACACGTTGTGTTTCAGATGTTTGGGCATCAATAACATCCCTGATGCTGTTTAGGAAAGAAGGATGAAGTCTCAATGTGGAAATACCTTTCCACAGCAGCAAGCACAACTACAGCTTCAGTCACATTTAATCAGTGTCCCTTTTGCACAGGGAAAGACGTACAGACCTGCTGTAGGTGCAAACTCTTTTGCATGACAGAAAGCCAAGAAAGCAAAACACTTTTAAGATTCTAACTTGGGAAACCAGTATTTTCTCTACATCTTAGTAAAAGTGATGAGGTATCAATGTCTTCAAAGCCAGTATCTTGAAAACCAAAGAACTACTCCTGAGGCAAACACCTGCCTGAAGTAACAATTTCAAAACAACTGCAGTTTGTCAGTTTAAAGATCTTGTTTCCAGATAGTTTTGTTGAGCAGCCATGCAGCTAGCACATATTAGCCTGAAAATGTTATTTAAGGGGGAAAATAAATTTAAAAAAAACCCCTAACTAGGAAGTATCCATTACCCACATTTAGGCCAAAAGGATGAGCTGCCATGTAACTAATAAAGTTTGAACAACAAATAACAAACAGGAAGAGGCCTGTGTCAGCTTCTTAGATGATAAAACCTCAGCAGAGAAGGTTTTTGCAACACAGTTCCTCCATGTTCGTAGTGTTCAGACACAGAATAAAAAAATTCATTGGGTTTTTTCACTGGTATTCCTACTTGCAGCTAAACCCCAGATATTTTAAAGAATTTGTTTGGTAATTAGAACAGCTTGGATGACTAGGATATGTGTGAATATCATAAAAATGCCATTATTTATTAAAAGAATAAGTAGAATATAACTGCTCAACATAAAAAGTTACCAGATGATTCTCTGCATATTTTAAACATGTATACACATGACAGTTAAACCCCAAGACTCCTTAAGAATCTCCCTTCCCCCTGCTGAGGAACAGCTCCTTTGAAAGCCAAACCTGAGTTGCTCTGATGCCCTGTTTGGAGCAGCATCCACATATAGAGCTACAGGAGCAGATTTTGTACTCCCCACATCTTCTACCCAGTCCTATGCTTCTATGTATGCACAGCATGGTTGCAGTCCTACAGCTTTGCACTGCTCTGGTTCACAGCTAGGGGTATTTATTTGGCCCAGACTGTAGAAATCTATTTTTCCTGAGACCAGATTAGAAAAGTTTTGAATGGCTACTTCTGTTGATTTAGATTCTCAGGAACATGTGAGTCCACACAAAGGTCATAACTCAAAATCACTTTTTTTCCTAGTTGCAGGATAATGTGATGAAAATAAAGTTTTCAAGTAAGAATGACAAGAGTTAACACACCTTTGAGTGTGTTTTACTTTTTAGCTTTGTTCCTTCTGATCACAAGCCTTTCGAGAACAACAAACAGACAACTCTCCCAAACTCTCCCAGTATCACACAGTTGAAATGCAGCCAGAAATCACACAATTGTCTGATATAACACAGACCTGTCAGGCATTATTGAAGAAGTCACTAGATTACTGAAAGTGGGCAAAATTAAGAAGTGCTAATGGCAGGCATCATTAAAAGTAATCTAATCTTTACTAGTGATGAGTGTAATTTAGTTGCTTCAACCTTTATATTATGCCATGCAACTTCCTGATCTAAGGATAACTGCAGCAAACTGTTCATTCTGCCAATTTAGAAAACTTTCCATACACGCAACAGCAGCAGCAGCAGCAGAGCCTTTTGAATCCTTTTTTCAGCATTTTGGAAGAAGCTGGGAAATGACATACCTGAGAGACCTAAACCTCTAAAAATGAGTACATGTGGTATTCTACAGAGTGCAGTCCAGGTGTCTCAGATCCCTCACTTCTGCCTTCTCAGCAGCTAATCAGACATCACTACAATTATGGTCCCTCCCTTTATTTCACATCTCATCTTAACAACAGAAATATTGATAGATTACTTGAGGAATTACAAATTTAGAAACAAACAGCTCAGACTGACTTAGGTCAGAGGTTCTATTTTTAGGATGAGAGTGGAGCCACCACTTACAAATCAAGAGGTATTGTTCAGGCAGCAAGAACTAAAAATATCCCCTAGAGTCAAAATGCTCTTTATTCTTCAAAGGGTGGTCTTATTGCTGTGCTGATTTACCATTTTAAGGTTCCATTCAACAGGTCTACTGGACAAGAAATTTTGGAAGAATGAAAAACAGCAAGCCTTTTCAACTGCATGGTATTTAAAATTAAAAAAAAAAAAAATTAAACAAAGCTCCCCTGAAACTCAAGACATGCACCAGACACCCTTCCATGAGTTACAGCAGGAGTGTCAGTGCTGACCTGGCATTAACAAGCACATCTCATCTGGGTTATGATCACTAATGCTGGTCCATTTGCAGGGGTGTCCATCAGGAGACAGGTTATCCATCGTGTGAGAGGAGACTTGGTGAGGCTTCCAATCCTTTCCTGACACAAGATCTGCTGTTGGGTACTCGGGGACCATCTCCAGCTGCTACTGCATGAACAGGATACTGAAGGCCATCACCACACAGCATACGGCCACATAGGGGCTCTTCCGCTCACCTGGAAGGAGGGGAGAGAACCCAAAACAAACAAAATTCAGGCATGGCTAAACAGACCCACCTGGTCCTAGTCTAATGCTGTAACAGTGCCACAGCATGTGCAAACTGATACTCAACATTTCTAGCTGGAGAAAGGCAGACAGAAGTACAGCTGGGTATTCACAAATATGCACGAGCAGTGCGGAAACTCAGATGCAGGACAGGTTATTTTGATACATAAAAACAGAGCTGGGGCTTTTTGCTTTAAGAGAGGGATTTGTAAACAAGAGCATGGAGTGACACGACAAGGGGGAATGGCCTCAGCTGAAGGAGGGCCGGGATAGATTGGATATTGGGAATTCTTGCTTGAGGGTGAGGCCGCCCTGCCACATGGTGTCCAGAGAAGCGGTGGCTGCCCCTGGATCCCTGAAATGTTCCAGGCCAGGCTGGAAAGGGCTTGGAGCAACCTGGCATAGTGGAAGGTGTCCCTGACTATGGCAGAGGGTGGCACTGGGTGATTCTGTGTCTCTGGGAAAGGCCCATGTAAGGGCTTCCATCTCACCACAAACCACCTTTTCTGAGGTGCAGTTTTATGTTGCTGCTACTTCCTAGTGCCAAAGTCAGGGGGCAGGAAGTGTAAAGTTGCCCCATTTTTGCTGGCTCTGCTCCTCTGTGGCTGTTCAGGAGCTCTTCTGTGTCAGCTGAGGTCCAGCTGCTGCTATCTGGGCCTGATACCTGTCACCTGCAGAGTGAATCTTCTGTGCAGAGTGTCATGCAGCAGCCAGAGCTGTGAGCTCACAGCTGCTCAGACAGGGCCAGATGCCTTTTTTTGCTTCACTAAGAAGACATAACATTGTTAGCACGTGGAGAGGGTCTGGTCCACAGATTTCCATGATAAAAATGGTCAGCAGATCACAGAAGTTGCACAGACTTCTCTATTTTCCAGCCCTTTCAAATTGGTGTCACATTTTCCCAGGGCAAAGTGTGGATGCAAGTTAAGTTTACTCCACTCATAGACTTTTATCTGGTGGCAAAAAAAAAATCATGAGAGATCTATTCCCACCCATTTGGTAAAAGACAGAACATTACAGAGGTCTCTTTTTCACCAAGAAAAAAAAGATTCTTAGGTGGAGAACTGTAACACAACCAGAAAAAAATCAGTAATGTTAATCAGACTGGTATCTACTTATATGAGCACCTTCTCCATTAATTTACAAGATGTTTTTACACTTAAACTTTATTCTTCATGGTTCCACTGAATTCTCCTTGCAGAAACCAACAGTGGATGGTTTCAACCTCCAGCTAAAAATCTGCCAGGGAGTGTTAATACTGAAACTGGTGTCTTTGAAGTGAGGAGATCCCTGTTCTTACACATTCAGAAGTATGAAGACAGGCTGTTTGTTTTAAGCAAAGTTCAATTTCCCTTTGCTGTGTGAGGGCTTTTGTCTTTACAAACTACCTTATCAGAGACACAGTTTTCAGAGAAAAAATAAAGTAAAAAACCAACAAAGGCTCCCAAGTCTAGCATGGTGCAATTTTCATGAAAAAAAAAAAAAATCTTTCCTTTTACCAGCAGGACCTTTACATGCAGGGGGAAAAAACTTTCCACAGTAAAAGAAAAATAAAATACTTGCAGTGACACCTCCCATATGCAGGATTGACTGCCCAGTGACATTACAAGATGCTGTCATGATCTGGCATATATTTAATTAAACTTCAAATAACTGAACGAATTAATGTCTGCTGTTTCACATCTGTTTAAAATAAATTTTGAGGAAGTCCAACTCCTACGGTTCAGGGTATTACAATTTTCATATGGGTTATGCTTTTCTGCTCTTAATTTTCTTAAAAGAGAAATCACCATGTGGCAGGATTAAACATTATTT
This sequence comes from Cisticola juncidis, assembly GCA_013400215.1. Lineage (NCBI taxonomy): Eukaryota > Metazoa > Chordata > Aves > Passeriformes > Cisticolidae > Cisticola > Cisticola juncidis. Next base: position 413,042 of record VXBR01003156.1, on the reverse strand, counting down.
TGCACAACTTTGTAAATATGTAACCACTTGCCTGTGATTAAGAACTTATGTACATGTGAAAAGGTTGTTTAAACATACCAGGGATGTGAAATGTAAAGGAAACCAGTAGACATTTTCATTTTTAAAACCTAGACTTTCTACTTGCCTTTGTGATTAACACATGTAAAATGACAAGAATAATCTCCAAAGCCGATTTTTTACTTCTTAAGAAGTAAGTATAAAAGAAAGTCAAAGTGGTCCACTCTAGATGCAAGTTGCAAAAGAAACAGAGCAAATTGAAAAAAATATTGCCACACTTAATTAACTACAAAGAAGATGGCAGAACCAAGGTACGGTGAGGTATACTCTTCAACCTTGAACAAACCCTAAAGCAGCTGAATTTTTACAGTTGTTTTCACTGGTATAGTTCAAAAGTCATTTCTGACAGCTACCACCTTGCCAGTATCTTTCAATTATAGGACTAAATTTGGTTCTGCTATGTCTATTATCTAAATAGGACAGTATCTGCCATCATTTTTAACAACTGGTCCTCACCAAAAACCCTATTTTTTGTGTCAATGCTTTTTTGACATCCTGTAAAATGCTCTGCCTGGGAATGCAGAAATGGAATCAATACAGGATTTCTTTGGTTTTAATGACAAGCAGGAGGATCTAGAATTACAAGTTCAAAGTTTCTGCTCTGAATTAACAATGCAATTTGAACACTGAAGACGGTTTGTAGTTTTTTTTTTTTCCTAAATTGTGGATATACCTTAATGTTAAGACTAAACTTCTATTGCATATTCCAATTTCCTTCTCAAAACAAATTCAGGGTAAGGATTAAAATAAATATAAAACCAGTGTTATGGGAAAATGTCAAGAATCAGATAGAGCTGATCAGCCTGTGTGCAGATGTCACTTGACACAAACAGCTTTGTCTAACTCAAAAATGCACAGAAGCTAAGTAAAGAAGGGAGAAGAAAAAAGCCACAATTATGCTTGAACAGAACCTTAATGCATTACAAACTCCATGTTGTTTTATTACTATATGGTAAATATCTGTTTTTTCAACAGTTCATTGTACTTTAAAACAGAATGTAGTTTATAAGAAATCATTGATTTCTTTGCATGTTAGAAACACACCCTTGGTTATTTCACGTGGCAAGAAAGGCAGAAGACTTTTGAGAATATAACATCAGATACATGAATTGACAGGAAACGATGCAGGATTTCCATGATGCTGATCTAAGAAAGCAATATCCTGCCCCCTTATTTCATGGAGATTAAAACCTGCATTTTTGAAGACAAAGTATGTGTATGGTTTTCATTGCTATATGGCAACATTATCCTAATAAATTATGCTAGTAATAAGACTGATCTTAAGGATTTTGAAAGAAAAAAAAAAAGAATTACCAATCCTGGCGCATTTCCAGAATATCCCCAACAGTCTGTAAAGATAAAATAAATTAATTAACCTCTCAGTTTAATACACACAAGTCAACTGATTTTCTTTTTTTTTAATGTTAAAACAATCTGAACTGACAGTAATTTGTCAACTTGACTCTCTTCTGAAAACCAGAAACATGAGGATAGAGACTAAGAATTACTGAAGTGGCAAAGTTCTAAGTCTGGCTGGGGTCTTTTTGCATGCAAAGATGCACCTAACTCAGTCTGTGTTCCAGGTCTAAAGACTTCATTAAAACCCTGTATTTATTTACAATAAAGTACCCAAGACAGAAAATTTTGTAAAGAAAAAATCTTCCCAATTCTTCTGGGTTTTTTTTGTTCCTTTACCAACATTTACCTTGCTCATGTCTCTCTTGTGCTGCTTGCCCAGGATGTTACCTCTCACAAGTGAAACAGCAATGGAGAAGAGCAGAATTCAACGCAAGGAACATCTAAAAGGATGTCACAAACCTACAGTTTCTCTGTGTAACTAAAATAATCTCCTACTGTCCAGCATGGACTGCTTTAGGATCTGAGGAAGGCAAGGGGAACAATACTGAAGTGTCCTGTGCAAGATGACAGATTTCATCCCTTCAAAGGTTGTCTGCAGGAAGGTTTCCTTCATAGTACAGCACAGAACACTTGGGGAAGCACTAGGAGAACAGCCATCAAGCAGCTAGTAGTTATAATCCCAAAAATAATGTCCTGAAATCACACCCACAAAGGTTTGATTGTCTTTGCCCATTTTTGGGCTGAGAGTTGCTTACTTCCAACACATTTAAATGCAGACAGGTGGGCTAGGACCATTTGCTCTTGCATACTTGAGCAGTCAACATACCATGCAATCTTATCTCTCTGCTACTTCCATTTTATGTCCTCTTTTATGGTCTTGGTTTACTTCAGCATCTCTCTATTTAGCAGCCTCTATTTCTGAGACAAAGATTCAGTGTTGGGCAGGCAAAGACCAAGTGTGGCAGCAAGTGACTGAGGTGTTCAAACTGAAAGTGAAATGCTTTTTAACTTATGTATCCCTTGCCGGCCAATTCATCACGAACAGCATTTCATTTCCATTTGTAGAAAACAGGCATTTTCATCTGTGCTTTAGATTTTCGTTTTACTTCAAGCAAAATACACACACACACACACACACACACACACACATATTTGGGTTTGACTATATTTCTGTACAGCCAAAGCTCTTTTTTTTTCTGCTTTTATGTAGCTCTAAAAGCAGAAGTAATGATCCCTGCATATAGACCATTACACAATTCCAGGCTAAGAGGTCATACAATAAAGTAACCTGAAGACATCTATGCAATTTTTGAAGATGTGTACAGGTAGAAAGGCATTCGTGTATAAATCTCATACAACAAAATACACACTCCTGAAATGCTCTATCAAGTTCTCAAGACTGCTGCTCACTCTCAGTAAAATTAAAATTTACAGACTGCATGCTGCAAAACCAACAGAAAAACTTCCACAGCCCTGCTTCTCATATTGCCATCTCTCAAAAGCTTGCCCAGGAGCTTAAAGAATTAAACTATTACCATTTTTTTCCTATACTTTTGAAGAATCTTGCATGGGAAAAAGGATATTAACCCTTTCAAGCAACCTGTAAGTCTGTTGAACTTGCCTTACAATCTCAGAGGATTATTTTTTCCTCTTCTTAGGGACTTCTTGCATTACTGCACATTGCCCTATAAAACCCCCTTGGTGAAAAGATAATTTTTCCTACCTGATGTCCTAGGTACAAAACAGAAGATGTGCTTCACCAGCTACCCTTAAAAACTGCAATTAACAATTTATGAATCTGAAGCCACTGACATGAGGACTGACCAGCCTTCCCATGATGACACTAGAACATTTTAAGAGGATTTTGTGCTACTGGAACAGCTCAGTACCTCTGTTTGTGTACGTAACCTGCTGCTGAGCAGAAGCAGACTGAATTCTGGATCTTCTGATAATATACCCTCTGGAAGAACTGGGGAGCTCCCAGTTCTGCAGAAGAAGCCTGTGCAGACCTCCCGCCCCCCTGGTTTTTCCATTAGTCCTCATCCCAGGTCCACAGCAAGAACCTCTTCAAGTCAAAACCTGCTTGCTTGTTACAGATGTGATGCTGGCTTGAGTATCTCTGCTCCAAAACAGTTTCTCCTGCAGCAATTCCTCAGTGTAACTGCAGTACACCTTCTCAGCCCTTATACTCCATCCTTGTTTGGATGCAGGTTAAGGTGTGGGTCTGGCTGGGATATCTGCTGCTTTCTGGCAGTCAAAAGCCAAAAGTGCACGACCTGCTGCATGTTCCTGGCTCTCAGTGTTAAATGCTAAAAACACTCACCATGAAAAGTGGTGGTGGTTATACGGAGAACAGAAAGCCCAAATAAATGGAACCTCCTAAGCTGAGCAGGAATTGGTGGAGCTTTAGCCACGCCTGGGTGTGCTGCAAACTGTCATGTGTTCACCAGGAGAAGCCCAGTACCACTGCAGGAAGGCGTGTGAGACATCCTCACTGCAACGCTGATGGAAAATCAAAGGAGATCTCTGCTGCACATGAGCTAACACATCTTTCTGGTTAGCAGGGAGGAGAGAATTATGTTGTGGTGCACATTCTCCTCTAGTTAGCATGAAACAGTAAATCTCCACATGCTTTCCCAGCTTGTAACACTGTTGCTCAGGATGGAGCACATGGAAATATTCAGGGAAAATGAAGGTTTAAGGTTCTGTTTGGTTTGGTAGGAAAAGACACACTTTGGCAGAAATGAGGGGGAGGAAATACAGGGTTATGGGCATGATGGGTGACATCACTGTGCAACAGCATCTCTCAACCAACAGAGTGTTTCTTCACTTATTATCAACAGACCCAAATCCTCAGCAAAGTTACCACTCACTTAGAAATACAGTGGATAACTACCAACATTCCTCCTCTCCGTCACTTTAGTATTTTATTGCTACTTTTTTATGCCTTTAATTTGGAGCAGAAATGGTGAGGTAAGAGCATCTCTATGGTAAACTGAAATATCACTAGAACTTGTTTTATAGCCCATGTCCAGATACTTCCATTGGAGCATGGATTACGTTAGAAGAGAGAGACAGGGGTTTAGCACCATATAAGCTCCATGTAAACATCTACCATATAGGAAACAAATTTCATCGCTTCCAGGCCAAGGTTTTATTCTCCAGTACAAAGTATTCTACAAATATATATATATAAAATATAAATATATATATATATATTTATATATATATAAGATGGTATGTCCTACATCTACATAAATACAAACCTACACATCAAACACCCAACTCCTCCACAGTGTCAGCACCCTCTGGAAACATTTTATGAAGAGAGTTCTATTGTACCCCAGACAGATTTGCTTCAAGAACGAACAGAGTAGCTCCAGATTAAAGGAAATACTCCCTGCCAAGAACAGCACTAAAATTTTAATCAGTAAAATAAACATTCTTACTTCTTACTGTGTGTACCTCATTGACTATTGCGTTATCTTCCAGCAGCAGACACCCAAACTCCCCCTGTCTCCCCACTCCCTGTTCTTCATGAAGTCATCCTTTCTTCCATCTTTACTTCCATCCAAAGAAACCTCTCATGTCAGGGACAATTTCATGGCCTCATATAAAAGGGTGCAAGTGTTTTCATGTTCAAACACCAAATTAAGAAAAAGAAGACGGGCATACTTTGGGTATCTTACACTGCTAAAATGAAAAAAAAACTGGGTAATAAAACAGCAACCCCTGAGGTTAATTACAACAAAGATTTTCAGAAGACAAACACTCATGGTTCTTGGTCACAACAGTCTATTTAAAACTGGACATTTCTGAATTTAAATGCAAAAGTGATGGAAGACACTTAGGAAAAAGGAACATTTTATTTAACAGGAAATGCCCTAATGGAAAAAGTGGAGAAGTCAAACACTCAACATCCAAAAGCCTGTCTGTGTTTCCACCTAGAATTACCTCCTGCTTCTACAAATGTCATCTCCTTTGCACTAACATTAGGTGACAGCATTACTGAAATTCTATGGACAGCCTCAGAGGTTTCTGTGTCACAACTGCCCAATGGTTTTACTTGAAACCCATCACACTTAAATCGCGGTTCTGCTGATCACAGCTAGCACCCATATGATTAAAAACGTTAAGTTTGTAGGAGCTTTCATAAACTCCTCTATTAATTCCTTCATCTTAGAGAATACAAAATCATGATTTGACAGACCACACAAGAGGACCATGTTGCTTATTTAGAAAAATATTTTTAAGAAATATTTAATCTTTTAGTCATAGATTATTGCTAAAGCTGTTGTTCAAACTTGTATCTCTGAAACACCTATTTTGAAAACAAACAAAAAGCCAGTTTTTCTGCTGGTTTCTTACCCATCCTAGGAACCAAATCATTGCAAAAATAGGCACATGTAGGAGAATGTTTTATTTCTGTCTCTCATTTCTGTATCTCTAATAAGCATCTAACAACAAAGCTACTCATCTAGAAGATTAATAATGCAGCATTAGCAAGGTTAGTGAGCTAATAAATTCTTTCAATGAAATTGCAACTAAGTGCTTGCCAATACCTATTGCACTCTTGTGAGGTACAAAATTAAGATTCTTATCTTTAAAGAGAGAAAATTTTCAAAGCAGGATCTGCATTATCACACACTTCATCGGGAGATGCTAAAAGGCTGCAGTTGAAACCACACAGCTTGTGGATGTTTGAAATGCTCAGGCCACATACCCGGTTTTATTTTTGTCCAGCAAGCTGGGAGCCAAGGATCTGATGTAGGCACAGGTACATATGAGCAGCAGGATCACAGTCAGCAGACTCTGGAAGTTGAAGATGGCAGACTACAGAAGAGAATCAAGAAAACAAAGAATTACATCTCTGCAGTGCAGAACTACTCTTGAAGTGGAAGTTTGGGAAAAAAAATGGGTGACCCCTTAGACAATATCAAAAATGAGACCTACAATGGCCATGAGCCAGAAAACCTTTGCATTAATGGAATATGATGGTGGTAGTGAAAGTAGAGGTGAAGACTGACTGGCAAGTAAACCAGTACAAGCCAAGACGAAAAATAACACTAAATGTGCAGGAAATTTGTTAATATACCACTTTTTAAAGGTTACAGGCCAAATTTGTAGATTTGTAGAAATATATACAGTAAAGCCCACCTGAACTATGATAACTGATTACTTTGATTTTCAAGTAATGTTCTGATTTTAAATTGAAAACATCTTTATTGTAAATACACTTTCAGAAGTGCTAGTTATATGGTAAATTCTGACCAAATGGGTGAAACTGCCTTAGGATTGAGAAGCAAAGTTCTACTGATGATAGGAAACACTGATCAGCCTAGTGGCAGTGAGACAATTCTTGAGAAACTTGCTGCAATATTTGGCAATTTACTAAAGTGCAAAGTATCAGCAATAGGCAGAAAGTGCATTCCATAAATTTTTATGGTTTCAGGGTTTCTCCTAAGTGTCTCAACTGACATTCTGGTCAGTGTAACCTCTTACATCAGGTGGTATAAGAGGAAATTGCTTACTTCAAAAAGCTTTATTTTACCTTCACCCTGCTACGCTCATTTGCAAATCTAATTTAGTGAGAGATAAAAAAAACAAAAAGCAAAAAACAAAAAACAAAAAACAAAAACCAAAACCAACAACAACAACAACAACAAAACCAACAGCAAAAAAACCAACAACAAAACTCAAAGAAAATGCAGTAAATTCACTCTTTGCTCTGGAATTCTGATGAACTTCTTTCTCCTCTGTCCGCACTGCTCAACCCAGCTGGCCAAGTAGCGGTATTTAATTAAAGGTAAATATTTAGCACTTAGGAATGGATATTCCATTGGCATTTCCTTCTCCAAGCATATTTTAGGGCACATCAGAGCCTTCATTTCCACACAGCCCGAGGCACACCTCTGTTGATGTGCATGTGCTTTCTTCCTATGTCACAAAATTATAATGTTTTGAAGCTTCGCTAGCTAATGAGAATTATGAAAGAAAATCACAATATTCTAGTTCAGTATGGCACTAGCAGGAAATTAGGAGAGAAAAATGATAAGCTCTAGTAGAAGGAAAGCCATTGCAACACACACAAAGTGTTCCGATACTGAGATCAAAAACCTGGTGACCAAAGCCCCTCAGAATCACAAAACACCTTAGCATATTTAGAAGTCTTCATGAATAATATGAACTCCAGAATACACACAGAGATGCCAGTCTGAATACATGCTTTAGGCAGGGTTAGCTACCTAAAGTAACTTCAGAATCTAACTTAATGGGGTCTAACAGGTCACTGTGTTAAGAAGCATCATTACAGAGATTGCTCTGACTCTGCACGCTGTACAGGTGAGACTTCAGTATGCCTGAAACCCACTCTTTCTGTGAGGGAGCAGTGATTCCACACCCAAAGCCAGTCCTGTCCCAAGCATGAGGCTGCTTGGTTTTCTCTCTCCTGCACCACAGCCTTTGCTAAATCATGTTTAATTTAGCATTTCAGCTCAGCTAGCCACCTCTTCTGCCTGATCATGTCATAAATAATGGACAGACTCTTTGCAAAAGACAACACGCTGCCATCCCTAGCAGCAGCCTCTGGAGCCTTTGTGCTCAGCAGAAGTTTCTGCCAGCTTGAAACCAGGGAAGTCTCAATTCCCCCTGGCTCCTGCGGGTCTAGGAACGCAGCAGGGCCGGATCCAGGAGTGGCTGTCTCTCAGCATAGCCAGATACTGCCTATCAACTGATTAATTTGATCAGTCCTATGGGACAGACAGCTGCTCTGACAGCTCACAGCCCCATGCCTGCCAGCCACCCGTTCCCATGAATTCCTGCAGCTGCTTCCCAAGGCAGCACCGGGCACTCTGACACTGCAAAACGGCAGAAGAGCATACTTGCTTCCTCTTAAGCATGGGTTGTAAATGTATACTCATGAAATGTGCTATAAGTCAACTAACTGGGGCACTATAGAATCATATATAATTGTTCTTTGTTGGGGTCTTCATGTGCTTCCCCAAATATTCATTGCTGTAATTGCATCTGCCCTTCCACTGAAGTGTGCTCTGAGCGACACATTTATCTGCACAGCCTCTTTGAAAGGACAGATGTGAGCATTCCAAAACTTGCTTACAATTTCTGGAAATGAGAATTTATTCCTGAATTAGACAGCTTCACTCCTCACATCTGAAGTAATTCTCATGGCCCAGCTGAATTCACAGAAAGCGGAAACCTACATCTGGCTGCTCCAACTGATGTAATTAAAAGCTGCTGCAAGAGTTATACACGGCTCAGAATCCTTTTAAAAACCACTACATTCACAAGCTACTTGGGCAATGGAGATGTGTAGCTGTTCATCTATTCAGACTGGGTTCCTCTGATGCAAACGTATAAATTGACTTGTGTTGACTGCCTTACAGTAGGTCCTGCGAGCTTAATTCCCACTACAAAGTGATCTCAGCACACGGAGAAAGAAACTGGTGCTGTCTTCTGCTGTGTCCCCATGAGGGTGAAATGACACCTAACTTCCTAAGACTGATGCTCCATCACCAGAAAGAACCAGCACTGGCATTTTATTCTGGTTTTAGACAGTGCAAGCTTTAATAATACATGCTGAAATTTTCTGTATCTGCATTTGGTGCATTTCTGACATAGCGGGAACATCTCAGTTGCTCCATTCTGTGTCATTCCCCTTGTGGCCCCTCCTGTGTGGAGCACCACCACATCAACTGCAGCACTAATGAGGTATTGTATGCACCTGAACTTGCATGAGTCAAGTTTTTTCCAATGTCTTTGGAAATTTAAGACCACGAACTTCAGCTTTCAGAGCTACATGCCCAAAGGCTGTTTTAAATCCTTCCCAAAACCAGGTCTTTAAAAAAAGCCTCAGTATTATTTCCTGATTATAACGCATCTCAGTAAAAACTCCATATAATAAAACATAAAGAATTAATACTCCTGAAAGTTTTAATGTTTTGGGTTTAACAGCAGTGGCTTGTACTAAAATAAATACTCATGGGATTATACAGTAGTTGGAAATCAAGTAGTGCAGCTAGGGTGTCTGAATGTACTCCTATGTGAGTATAAATTGAAGTTCAATGCACTTCAGTAAGTGTTGATTTAAAGTTAAAAGTTACCTATGGGGCTATGACAGGGAATCATCACAACAACTGCACAGCTCCTGTAAACCTCAATATAGACAATGTTGTCCCTCAGCATTAAATCTACTACACCTGGGCAGAAGAAAAAGAAAAAAGCAGCAGTGCAGAGACCTGTTAACAACAGGTCTTACACTTCACAAGAGTATTTAATTAAATATGCAGGAACAGCCATAGTGAATGCACTAATACTGAATACTTTTCTGCACTGAGAACAACAGCCATAGATAGGACACTGTAACTTATCCATCTCTGCAGTTTTCACTCACTCCATTATCCCAATATTCTCTGCTTCAGACATAGTTCTCTGTACTTGCAGCCTGCAATATGCTCACAAACCACTTACTGATGTAACCCTTGGGTAGCAGAGTAATAAATCACACCCTAGGTTTTGCTGCAACTCTGTGTCACAAAGGACCTGCTGATTTTCCCCTTGCCCTATACACTTTTGTTTAAAATTAACCAGCCAGTATCATGGTTCCAGGGAAAATGAAACATGCAGGAAGAGAACATAAATCCTATGCTGCTGTCCTTCTGGCTTGGTAGAAAGCCTAACACAAAAGTTCTCTGAGTTTATCTCAGCAGACTTAGCCCTGAAACCAAAGCTTAACCTTCCCTAGTCTTTAAGTATTTGCAAAATGATTATTTTATCTCTGATTGCAGCGTGACCACAATGATTTCATCCATCTGCGCTATAAAAGCAGAGGCCATCATAATGCCAGCAAGTTGCAAAACTTTGCCCTGTGGTTACTATTACAATAACTAATTTATGTGGGCACACGCAGATAACTGAAATATTTTAAATGAAGTGTAATCTTTAAGTAATACACTGCAGAATATTCAGTCTTTCTAGAATGGTTTTCTTTTCTTTTTTTTTTCCTCACCAATATAATAAAGTTGATGAATGATTACGTTTTCTGGAGCCAAATATGGATACCCAACCATTCAGCTGCCTTTCTCATACTGGAATATGAGCAAGAGCTTACATACTGCAGTTAAACTTTAGTTAAGCAAGAGCTGATAAAAATTTCATAATAGAGAAGTTAAATCTAGCTATGAAATTTTAATGAAGAGGTCCTTACAAAGCTTAAAGAGCACATGTTTATTATCTAGAGTTTCCATTAGGCCCTGCAATTCTTATTTTGTCAGTAAAAACCAAATTTTTAGGATTTGGAAAAATAGTAATAGGATATAAATCACATAGTACTACTCCCAACCTGAAAGCCAAAGCAATTGCTAAAAACTAATTAAAATAGGCATCTAATTGTATTATTTCCCAACCAATTTTTTAAAATATTTTTCCCACTGCTGGCAAATGCAATCTGATCAAAATGAATGGAAAACAAGCATTTGTGAAAGAGGTATGCTAATCAGCACTATAAAAAATTACCAAAAGTGCAAATTAGTTAGGTTTGCAGCAATTACTGGCGGTGGTATACAACAAAAGTAGGCAAGGTGTGTTAGTAAGTATCCAAATACCAGCCAGTGCAGTTGTCCCAGCATAAATAGGGGTTTTTACTTTGGATTTACAACATTCTTCGCAGTGTTTCATTTCCAAAGAAAGTACAATATTTAATGTTCATTCAGATGTCTGTCTAAAATACGTATTTTTGCGCTTGCAGAACATAAGGCTTGATTAGAGAAATAGGGAGCTTTTTTCCTAGTCATTTCCTGGAGAAGTACATTGTGAAGTTTAAATGGCAGGTACAATTAATATATATACTTTCCAGTCAACTGAAGACTAATACATCTATTTAAAACATAACAAATCTCTTCAAATAATTCAGCAATTAATTAAACATATGGACACAGCTGCCCTCTCCTAAAAAAAATTCTTGACTTTTAAACATTTAGGATTTTTACTGTAATTCAAATCCACAGACCACCAGTGAAAAGACACCTCAAGGCAATGATGCTGGAATTTCATACTTGCTTGAATTCCTTCCTTTTTGCCCCAGTATCTAGTTTGAAAACTGAACTTTAGCTGCAAGCTACTAACGGATTCAGCATTTCACTAAAATATCGTACTATAAAAAACAAAGCAGCTATTAAAGCCTTTTACCAGGGTCACTGTAGCACAAAGGTGTGCATGTCCAGAGATTACTAAACAATCAAAGAATTAACGTGGATATAACAGTACAAGACTGAAATACTTTTTCTCCCAGGTCTTCTCTGTAGTTTATGCAGCTTTAAATTCTACAGAGATATTTCTCATCTGCTGTCTTGCCCCATTAGATAAAAGCAATATTTTAAATAACCCCTTTTTTTAAAAAAGTGACTCTCCTGTCTGAACTGCACATTACACTGTTTAGTTCACCACAAATACACCACTGAAACTGAAAAACCAGTAAAACCTCTGTCTGTGAATGGAAGAGGTAAGAGTAATACTGAGGCACACTTTGAATCAGGTGACATCCTTCCTGTAATAAAAGCATGCAAAAACCAAAAGCTTGTAACTGAAGGTGTTATATGAATGTGAACATGGCCATGGAAGAACTCAAAGTTCTCAAAAAGGAAGATATATTCTAATTTATCTAAGAACTACAAAAAAGAACTGTAAATATTTTATGTATACTATTTACCAATTTTTTTTTTGTTGACTCATAGTAGAACCATCTCTTTCAAACACGGAAAACAAGTATCAGAAGAAAAAATATTTAAGTCAAGAAACAATGACAGGTTCTGCTAAGTCTGTCATGGCCCTGGGCAGGTCCCCAGCACCCCTGAAAGTCTCTTGTTTGGCAGAGGTTCAGCTGCATGGTTTGAATATTTAGCATCTGGAAGACAGGTAATATTCTTCACAGCTGTTCCCACCTTGTTTCCACAGTCACAAGGTTAAAAACCAGAAACTTTTTTTGAGTTTGAATGCCCAGCTCTCTGCATTAACAGAAAAACATATTCAATGCTGCATCTGTTACAATGAATATGTGTGGTGCCTAACACTGCAGGCAACCAAAAAATGAAATTGTGACATTCACTTTTTTAAGGCACTCAGCAAAGAAATGGTTTCTCACAAGTGTCATTCTGTTACACTCACTGGATCCTGTTCTTCCAAAAGACACTCTCTTACATTGACAGAGTAATTTCTTCAGTTCAATAATCACAGAAATAAAACACTACATTGTCCTCTAAGATGACAGAAGTATCTACACTGAACACTTCAAGTGAAATAAATTCTCAGTACAATTCATGACTGTAAGATGACCTAGAAGACATTTTTAAGCCTATGTACCTTTAGGTCACAATAAAAACAAAGCTGTTATCAAATCTGAATCAGTATTGATTCCTTTTAGTAATTTTGAATAAGAAATACAAAATCTTTGTACTTGAAGACTACCGAAAGCTCTCTTTTCAGAGCAGAGCTTTGGTTCTGGTATGTTTGTATCCGACAGCTTGGTTTGAAATAATATTTACTAATGAATGTTTTTACAATTGGTTCTATGAGCAACTCCCCTTCCTTCTATAAACACCACACTAGGAGAGCAACAAAGATGTCACAGAAATGTTTGGCCTCGTGGAAAGTTCCCAAATCAATTTTTGGATAGTAATGTGGGGCCAGGAACAGCCCCAACCAGAAGGCGATGGGGAAGAAGCTGAAAATTTTGATCAAGTTTTATGCACTTCTTTTAAATTTCCTTCATCACCAAATTTTGTCTGAGTGTAACTTCACATTGCTGTGACAAAGGAAAGTGAAGACCACACTTCAGGAGGTGAGAGGCAGGTCATTAATTTTAATGTTACCTTTGGCTTCTTCCCTCTTTCCATCCATGCATGTGGCAAACTTTGAAGCCCACCAGGAAAACTTCTGTCAAGCTTTCAGATGTAAAATCCTGAAAGCTGGCAGGACAAACTGATTTGTGGAAGTCAGCAAGCAATATACATTTTGCTCCTAAAAAAATGAGGGAGCTGTGCATGCCTCACTTCCATTTCCAGTGAAAATCCTTCCAATCCACTGAGAAGCTTCTACTGGCTTCCATAGCTGCGCTTAGTTAAAATAGTGAGGGTTTTGCTTTAAGTTAAAATGGTGTGCTTTTTTCCTATCCTCTGGCAGTGAAGAGGAAAAAAAATTCCATATATATATACACACACACATTTTTTTGTTTTCCTGTTTGGCAGCAGCTGGCCATTCACCCAGCACAAGTTTTCATCTGCTTAGCAAAGAAGGAGATGGTAAGGAAGCCTGGAAAACACTGGGATAAAAATTTTCCAAGGGATAAAGTCCTTTGAAAATCACGCTTCAGAAAATTGTGCTACTCAAGAGTGCTGCTGGTTTGCTGGAACTGCAGCTCTTACTCTTTGGGCAAGGAGAATAAATAGGAGATGTAGCTCTAATCTCTTCTATTTCAGGACACACAGACAACAGCTGTTTTCTCTCTCACAGTCAAATATGAGCTCAAAAATTATCTTTTTTCCCCCCTAAAATGCCTTGACAACAGAGGTGATATCATGGAGGACCTGCAGTCCTGGACGGTTGCTGCTCTCTTGAAGAAATTAAAAACACCACAAGAACACTGAAGAAACTTATTTTCACCTTATTTTCACCATTTAATCATAAGCAAACCATCCTTTGAAGAGTTTCTTGCTTCAGGGTCCTTGAGACACACAGTAACCTCTAGAAGGAACAGGGACAGGGGAGAAGATAATCCAAACAGAATCTCATACACTTGCCACAATTGTCCTAGATTTAACTCAGAACCTTCGTTTCTGAGTTACTGTTACATATTTGTCATATATCACTTATAAAATATATAAAATATAAATGACATAATAATACAGTATTAAATAATTAGTTTTATTTAATCATTACACTGAGCAACACCAGTGCTTCATCAAGTTCTCTTGCCATTTTCTATCACCTCAAACCCTTTCAAGCACAATAAAGAACAGGGAGGTGCTGCTGTAATTCTCTATATTCACCTTTACATGGCACTGATTAGAGGTCTCTTGCTTTCTGCACGTGTGTTTTAGATCTCCTTAGATAATTTAGGCCTCACATCCTAAAAAAACATGGCCTTTGTTTTTTGCTTGGAGGCCCAGACTAGAGCAGGTTCATCTAAAAGATCTGCCAAGGCATGTTCAGGTAAGCAACTCCCAGCAATTTCTTGCTGGTGACAAGATCTGGAGCCTGGAAACCCTTTTTTAAATTGAGCCCTAAGAAACTTCACGTGATACTGATCTCTGTAAATACACAGGAAATAGAGCAATACTCCATTAAGCTGCACAGCATTCACACAGTGATGGATAACCTGTCAATGCTTATGGAAGGGGGGGCCAGGTGATCTTAGAAGGTCCCTTTCAACCCAAACCTTATTCTGATCCTTAGATAAATGTCAAAAATTCCCATCTTAAAATGAACTCTGTGCTGAAGTTATGCTCAAACATCTGTTTTGTACAGGAAAAACTTACTTTAACTCTGTTATTCCTTTGGTATTCCTTTTAGGGTTTAAACTCATGTGTTTGCTCTGCTCATATAAACGTTGTTGATACATAAACATTTAATGTATGAACCTCGACTAAGAAGAAGTATTTCACTGCTCAGCATTAACTGTGACAGAAATGCAAACCCTTCTTTTATACCACCTGCACAGAGACTGGAAAAATGGGCATAAAACAAAAAAATAAGCACCAAAGTGCCTCTAGACCAACTCTGCATGAAGAGTGTATATATTTATACACATTATATATATTTATGCATATATACCCACACTCATGTGTACCGCTTATAGGAAAAGGTATATTGGTAATATATATTTTTTAAAATATTCAATTATACATTTGCATACACCTATAAATATCTGTATGAGCATCTTTACAACCACATATACTTGTTACACACATAATGAACTCCTATATTAGCACAGATATTCTATTCCACATGCACTTACCTGTTTTTTTATGTATTTACACGGTTTAACTATTTATATAACTATGAATAAATGTAAAAGTATGTATTTATATGTTCAGCTATATTACATATACTTCTATATCCTTAAAAATTATATATATGCTGTAGGCATATAATTATTTATAAATATAAACTAAAAGCCGTACATATATATATGCACATACATATATATATATAAAAATTCATATATAAATATATATACAGGATATCTAGCTTTATATATAATCCATAGTTTTCATGAGTAAATGGACCTGAGCCTCTGATGATACCCCTGAAAAGCAGCCAATGCCACAGCTCAGCGCACTGCTCTGAGCATGACGTCACATAATGCAACCATGACGTCACGCGGTAAAATGACGCCAGGAGGCTGAGGTACACGCACAGCACCTGACCCGACTTCGCACCGGCTGCTGATGCCCCGCACAGCTATAAAAAGGGTCTTTTTCTTGTCATCAACCCCCTGATGCAAACCCGCCCCACGCTACTCGCAGCAAAGCCTTGGGGCGGCTCCGCTCCTGCGGGCCGCAGCCTGTGGCGTGAGCGATCTCTGGCGGCCCCGCCCGATTCAGGAGGCGCCTCTGGGGACCGTGAAGGGCCGCGGAGAGGCAGGGCAGCGGAAAGGACCCGGTCCCTGAGCGGCCAGGGCCGGGCAGGCCCCGCGCTTACCATCGCGCCGCGCTCCGCCACATCACCTTCCGGCTGCCGCGACGGGCGGAAGCGCGCACTGCGCGCCCTCAGCGCGCCGGGGCGTAGGCACGGTCGCCATTGGCTGGCGCCGCCGTGGGGCGTCACGATTGGCCAGAGCTGTTGGCGGGGGGCGGGACGGACCGGTGGACGGGGCGCTGATTGGCTTTCGCCGCTCAGGCGGAAGTGGCGGCGCGGGAGGTAGGTCGGGCGGCCCGCCCA